>JACVVK020000702.1:10000-62500 GCA_018292915.2 Batillaria attramentaria | reverse complement strand
CTTTTCAATTGAAAATTTCGCAGTATTCATACACGCAGAATTCTTCACGTCATGGCTCCAGGGTGTTTGCGCTCCATGTCAGAAAATCGACTCGGGAAATGTTGGAAGTCGTATAAAAGAAGAAGAAGAAGAAGAAAGAAAGAGAGCCAAAAAAAAAAAAAAAAAGCGCGGAGCACAAACAGTGTATTCGGGGCAGTAGGCGCGTAAAAATTCTTTCAGCTTTCGCAATGCTCTTTAGGCAGCGCTCTGTGCCGTTTCACATTTTGGCTCTTGAGTGTGTGTACCTGGCTAAAGCGGGAACCAATTGTGAAATATCGCCACAGTCCATTATATGCCGAGTTTCTTTTCAACTGCCGGCACACATCGAGCTTCTCATGCATGTCAAATGGCAAACCAATTTTCCTCGGCAAAACGTCGGCGAGCGTTATCGACCGCGACTCAAAACATCCGTATTCAAAAACACCGTTTCTGTTTTTCAAGCGCTCAAGTGTATCGAACCGTGTCTGCACCCGGCGCCTTTGACGTTGCGTTGCAGCAGCAATCCACCGATAAGGAAGGTGACCAAAATACCTAACCTTCCATCGTTTATGGGCGTAATTGCCAAGAATGCAAAAAGAATACATGAGATAGTTCTGCTTATTCAGTTATTCACCAGAACTGCTGCCAGCGGCCGACAACATCACCAACTCTGGCCGAATAAGAATGTTTGTTTTAAAAAAATTCAAACGCTGAACAACCGCAACAACGAAAAATAAACAAAAACATCGGTAGTTGTTTCCAATAGTAAAGGGCTTACAGAGAGAGGAGGACAAATGTAGGTGCAATGGCTTTCGTTATTCAGTTCAAATAGCGTACTCCCTGCGCGAACACTTAAAACCAAGGCTGTCTCTTAAAAAGCAAGTTTACTGCCATCTCCAACGCAGCCAAAATCAACGACACGCCTTTCCCACAAATTTGAAAACGGGCGCCTATCACGCCCTTCACATCCTCAAAAACTTCGAACCCCGCGCGATGAAACGAGAAGTGACGCAATTGAAAGATCCCACACTTACCCTTTTGTGACCTTCACCGAGAAAGAGGTGACCCCCAGTTTTTGCAGCACGTGCCAGGGCAGGCAGATGCGCAACTTCCGACCGGGAGGACCGTCCGAGGACGCGGCGTGTTTGTGGCAGGAACACAGCTCCTCTCCCGGCCCTGTCGCAGAATGCTGGGGTTCAAGGCCAGCGGCCCTACCCGCGCTAGGCACGTGAGAAACGTTGCCTTGATGTTGTGGGAAAGGGACAACTGGTTTCTGCTCCTCGAAGCCTTCAGCGATCACCATCTTGATGGTGGCGATGAGGTTTCCACAAACGACACTAAGTTTCTGTCCTGGTCGAGATTTCCTGGATTCCACAAGTTCCGTCTGGTGTCTCTTGATGCGATCAGCAAAGAACGGTCATACTGATGGTACTGAAGAGCTTTCCACAGTAAATACAAAATTTCCGTCCTGTTGAAGACTTTGCAGATCCCACAAATTCTCTCTAATACACGACCAATAAACCTCCGCTCAGATGCTCATAGAACAGTCCGATCCTTGGACTCGCACTGGCGAATGCTTTGACCAAAGTCCGCGCCAAGCAACCGGCACCAACGGGCTACACTGGGAACATAGGACTACAGTCAGGGACAGAACAGAGCTCTGCAAACCCCTTTTTCTTCATACAACCCAAGTTCGACTCACTGCAGCCAGCTTCAAATCCACAACCGTCTCTGATACAGAACCGGGTACGTCTGACCAAAACCAAAGCACCCAGCCTCCTTTTATTGGACACTCAGGAAGTGGGTAACTTGGTCAAAGTGTAATAAAGGTTTCAAGCCTTGTTAAACAAGCACCAAAGCCTTAAACCCAAGACCTCTATCTGGAGGACCCCCCTAATAAAATCCGGCGCAGCCCCTTTGAGGAAAGCTGTGTCCACAACCGCCACAAAAGACCCGAGGCCTGAAGATCTGGGTGACTAATGAACGCTAAACACTGGTGACCATCCCACCCAATAGGGCTGCCCCTCATTGCCTTGTTTGTGTTACCCACTTTTCAACAGACCCCCGGACTAAATCCGCTCTTTAAGGAGACGGCAGGTGTCTAAAGTAGGCGAGTGAAGCGGTCAGTGGTCCCTCCCCCCTCCCCTGGGGCAAATCTCGACCAGTTTGTTGGTCCGGTGAAAAAATAATGAAAGGTGCAGACAGGCGTCGTCTCCACTGATGACCAAGTTTGAAGAGGATCTGTGACACCGCGTTATGGCCTGTTGGGTCCCTAATTTCGTTGGATGCGCGTGGAAGGTGATGATAGGTCGCTGACATTTTCAGGATGACCGACTCTCAATTCGCTGCGCTGAAGAAGGTGAGAAAGTGTCAAACGAGAGAGGAGTCTGACGGCGATTTGTAGGAGGCAGCGAGTGTTTGACGTTTATGATGTCAGCGACAGCCATGCCAGGGCAGCAGAAAATTACAGTTTTCAACTTTTTATTAGTCACATACTGACTGACGGGGGGACTTTTTATTTTCGGCGGTGTCTGTGGCGGTCTGTATGTCTGTCCGAGTGTAGACACTCGAGGCCCGAAGAATTTCGCGGAATTCGACGGTCCCTTCTTTCCGTCTGTCGAACGGATGATTTCCAAGTCTGGACAAAATCTGACTCTTTCCACCTTGGAAACAGGCAGTTTTTGCATATAACAGGAAACGGAGCTCAAAGCATAATAAATGAAACAAACTCTGTGTGTGTGTGTGTGTGTGTGAGAGAGAGAGAGAGAGAGAGAGAGAGCGCTCCGGTCACCGTACTCTCCGAACCTTTGCCTTTGCTGGTCAGCTTACCTCGGTCAACAAACCCGACATCGGGCGCTAAAGCCAAAAGCTGCTACACTTCTTGTCCCAAACCTAACTGTACATACTCCACTGTCACTTCGCCTCTTTGCCCGCCTGTTTGTCAAACAAAAGGTGGATTGGATTCTGACACAGCCAAGGCAATGCGTCGAGAGCATTTCGCAAAGGGGCAAGGGGGAACAGCCTTGCAGCGTCGTGGACCTGAGGCGACAAGAGTGACGTAACGTACAAGTGGCGACTCCACGTCGCTGTGCACTGACAAACTGGCTTAAAGAAGGGCTTTAACGCCCTTTCAATGCAAGTGAACCTCCCTCCGGGCGCGCCGTTCCTCGGCGGTGCGGGAATTTTCTCACGGCGGACAAGAACGGTGCTGAGCCCCTCACCGAATGCTTACGTCCTTGTGGATTTAATTTTATACCCCCAAACACTTCGACCAGAGCAAAAAACCAGTAAGAAAGTAAGTAGCTATCGGTTCTTGATCAGAGAAATTCGATCAGCGGATAACACGAGTTCGATTACTGACAGACGTACTCCGCACAATACTGTAGCCTAAAACGGACCTTGGGGAGGAACAGAACAACGACAAAGCCGACGAATCGCACCTGAAGGGGTGGGTGGGTGGGAACGAACACGTTAACCCCCCCCCCCCCCCCCCCCCCCGTCAATCTTCCCACCAGCCATGTACGCCGTAGGAGGAATTCTGTTGGTATTTGAAGAAACGTCCTTTCCTTTTTGGTTATGACATTGGTTGGGACATGTGAAGTGGTGGGTGGGAACGAACAAGCCTTAACCAAAAACGAAAGGATTTTCTTCTTCTTCTTCAAATACCAACAGCATTTGTCCTTCTTCGCGATTCCCCCTATGGCGTAGAAAACTGGTTCGTGGGTTAGCTGATTGGTGGTTAACGTCCCTTTGCATCACATAAGGGGGTATCAAAGACAGCCGATCTTTTCCTGCCACATAACGGGGATATCCAAGACGGGGCGATGAGGAAGAACCCAGCACACAGGTTTTGGATCCCACACGGGATTCGAACTCACGACCCAAGCACTGACAGTTCAACACTCTACCAGTTCCTCGCCTCCTGTCCTACTATCATTTAGCACAAATTCTGCGCGGAGAGGAAAAACACGCAACACGTCCTGGCCCAAACGATTACGATCCTGCCCAGCTTCCAGTTTCAAGAAAACTGATTATGCAAGTCCAAACTGTTCATCGGATAACGACCATTAGAACAAATTAGTTTCACAGAAACCCGTACGGGCCGTTCACAACTTCTTCTGGCACGAAATCCCGAACTCTGTTCTGCTGTGTCATGCACTGTCACGCTAAAAGCAGCCACGATAAATAATTGATTAGGTTGCGGCGGAGGAAGACACGCCAACAGCATCCGGCCACAGCCAAGACGGTTTGGTAACAAGAGTCGGTAATGAAGACCGTGCATTACTGGCGTCTCTTACGAAACACCGAGAAAGTGAGCGTTTCGTCTGCCCAACGTACAAGATACATGAAGTTCGGTATCAAATTCAAAGAAGGCGGTGAAGATCGTAGGGTACTGCTCGTGTTCGACAAAAGCTATCGGAAAACCGTGTAAAGTCTCATCTGCCTAACGTTCTTCCACACACACACACACACACACACACACACACACACACACACACACACACACACACAACTTTTTTTTTAAAGTCCTCTGATGGAACTGTGGAACAAGAACAAACGTGACAGACAGCCTGCGGATTGAACTTAACACCGGTTTAAGATTGGCTCAGATGATCAGGTAATTTTCAACACGTCGCTAACTATCGATTTGGCCTGGCCTGTATTATGGTGGAGAGAGAGAGAGAGAGAGAGAGAGAGAGAGAAAACAAAACTGACTAAGCCTGAAAAACGTGTAACATAAATTTAAGCCTTCAAGCGCTAAAAATTGTGATCACCAGATGTGCTTTTAGACTGCTTCTTTTTAAAATAAAAAAAATAATAACATGAATGCACCATGCATAACATTGCCGAAATACCTTCCCAATGAACCCTACGCGCTCTGTGTCGTTATCGACACAAGCCATCACAATCGCTAGAAGGCACAGCGACGCCAGAAAGAAACTTCTTTACCTGAAGCCAAACATCTTCCTGTGTTGAATGAATAAACTACAGAAACAAAGCATCTGATACCTTCTTGGAGTCATGACTTTAAAAGCGCGACATTCTTCTCTGGCCAGTAGGAAGTGTAGACTTTGGTTAATGTTGGTGTACTCATCAGGTTTAGCCTGGTATCTTACTGAAGGTATGTCGTTCAAAACCTAAAAACATCTTTTCTCATCTCACTACAGGTATCCGTCCAGTCTGAAGCGTCGCTGGTACATGTATGGTCAGGTGCTTAGCCTCTGCACGACGCTTAAAGCTTAAAGGTTTTGTTTGTAAAGTGCTAGTGCCTTATATCGCCTTGTCTTTTCTTCTTCTCCTTCGTATAATCATCATCATCATCATCATCATCATCATCATCATTATTATTATTACAAAATCTTCCATACAGACAGTATGCTGACCTTGGTCCTACAAATTACTTGTCCTGAGAATCTCTCTCACACACACACACAAAAGATAGATACCCGAGTCAAGAAATCAAAGTTGATAATTATGATCTCCAATTATCAACCTGGCATAAACTCCTATCCCTGAAACGTCGCCTGGTCTTGGTACAGAACAGACTGAAATCACAAAATCGCCGAATTCTGATGAATCACAGCCTAGGACTGCAGTTCTCGTTCATTAATTCTGCAGGAAGTAATCAATGCTGCGTGAAGTAAAATTACAATGTATTATCATATCAATGAACGTCAAATATTTCATGTAACACCTTGTGATGGGACAAACAAAACCCAACGGTTTCTGAGTGCTCACTGTTAAATTTTAAAACGGAATATAAACGTGATTCACTGCCTTGGGCCAACTATCCAGTTATAAGATTTGTAAGAAGAATCAATTGGATGCACTGCGGTACACTGCGCGTTTATCGCAGCTGGGGAATCATCAACATTCCTACCATAACCAATTGTCTAGACAGGTCTTTATTCATTATACTACATGTCAACAATATTCAGACTCACTGATCATATATGCATGCATTATCTCTGGAGCTAGTGACATGACTTGCAGTACAGTGTCTTTGAACCATGTGTACCTGTAAACATGTTGCCATACGATAACATAAGACACTGAAAGTGAACAACGAAACCTGTAACAACAACAACCACACACACACACACACACACACACACACACACACACACACACACACACACACACACACACACACCAACAACAACAACAACAACAACAATAACAACAATAACAACAACAACAATAACGACAACAACCACACACACCCACACACACACACTTCAGGGCCGTTCCATCTTCATAAACTGGCACCCCCTTGAAGCTGAACAAACCGTCGTACGTCTTATGTCATTTCCAACCCACCTGAGGACTGTGGTCCGCGCGGGACGCTTCATCTGTTTCTGCTCCGTGATCTTTTTCCTCTTCCCGTGTGTGAACCACCGGAATATGCTCATATCATAATAGTAAGGCATCGTACCGGCGGAGTCACATCCCAGGCGAACGAATGCCACAAATAAGTCGCCGGTTGGTCCAGCAGACACTCACACAAAACACTTCTCTAAAGCAGGAGCACGGTATGACAATAGGTTATGACTTATAGAGGTATGCCGGAAATGTTGTATCCCCTGTAATCAAACCGCCGTGAACGCATTCCTTGAAGAGATGTGAGCCGGCTGAATCACGCTGTGTTGCTGTCTACTGAATGTTGTCACGGTGTGTTTTCAAGTACAAAACTTTGTAACCGGAACACTCGTTGACATGAACGTGGTCGATTTTGGATAGTCAAGCGTTCCAAACAAGTTCCAAACGAGTTTTCGGGCGTCAGTCTACCATTGTGTATGAAAATGCCAGCAAAATGTCACTCAATCTTGTGGTCGTACATTTTTTATCAGACTGGCTGGCGTGCGGCTAAAACGATCAATAACCTTCTGTTCATGCAAAACACGAATGCAAACGACAGCTTGGCAAAAACACTCTCCTGTTATGACGATTTGATTGGTGGTTTCAGTGGTCGTGTTACACAATTTCAAGAGTAAAGAAACCGGCTAATCAATCAAAAATCACACTACTGACTAATTCCTCCAATCACAACACACGAGACAAGGTTTTCCGCGGGTAAGGACTGGTAACTCTCCAGTGACTTTACGTAACCGCAGACGACTAAACTGGCACGTCAGTTTCACACTGCGCCGTGCAGTTAGCTGGCAGGGCCGAGCCGGTAGATGCTGGACCGGACCACACCTTACTACGTCACGTCGCAATTTAGAATCAGCAAGCAGCTGAAACTCCGGAACGCACACAGCCGCACCTGGAAAGTCGCAGCGAAGCTATGTGGACTTCAAACAAGACAGGGCTGTTGAGGAACACACACACGGACGCTCTTGCCACACACGGCTAACTGCCCTGCCCAGACAGTCTATACTGTATCGAAGGCATCGCAAAACACAGGAGGGCGGTAAGTTGGTTGGCTCAAAGACGCGGACTGAATTAAAACAGTTTCTTGAACTTGTTTCTGGAGTCGAATTTGATGGCACAGGCTTAGTTTTCAGTACAGGTTTCCTCTCCTTCTTCTCCTTTGCCGGCGCGCTGAATTCGATGCCAACAAACCGGAACTGTCAATTTGAAAACGTTACGACACTCTGCTAGTTCACTCAAAGACAACAATCCACCCAAGGTGCGGCATAACTGAATTGGACTTGTCTTTCATATCATGAATGTGTGAAATCAGTAATGAATATATGAGCAGGAACCTGCGTTTGGAGGTAACAGTCTCTCAGTGACTGGCCAGGCGCACTTAGTGAATCCGGAACGCCAAGGAGTACTGCCACTTGTAACGAAAACAGTAGTTCAGTCAACAAAATCCTCAGTGAAGGCGGCAATCCAGCGGGGTCTATGGGCGTCACAAAATATTCTATTGTAGCTCATATAAACTGAACGTCAAACTACCGCCAGCAACACAGTGTCCTTGTACGCCACTTCCGATGAGAATAAAACCTCGAAATGGTGTACGACACTCGCACTAGAGAGTCTACGCAACAGAAATACCTTGCCCTGCCTGGTCCCCCCACTCTTTACTCCTCAAAAGCGATACGAGGCCAGTCAGGTAAACCGAGGGACAGACGGTGTATGGGGAAGGATCACCTTCCGCACAGAGCTAGACTAGCCCTGCTATGCGAGAAGAAACCGTTACAGCCGAGGGCGATGTAGCTCTGCCAGGGGGATAAGAGAGAGGTCTAAAGCGGGCCACCGCACGATTAGAGGCATACAAAAGCAAAAACGCTGTCAAGCGCGCACTTCCTCCCATGTCCCCTCCCCTCCCCACCATACAGTCACAGTTCTGTGGACAAGGGAAATCTGAGGGTGGGAGGGGAAGGGGGAGGGGGCCAGGCATGCACGGACGGAAAAAAGGTGATCGGGATTCCAGAGACATTCTTTGCAGGGCACAGTTCAACAGGACACGGCCTGCACTGGACATGAGGATCGGGTAAATGTCGGAGGCCAGTGTTTCGCGTGGTGTGTGTGTGTGTGTGTGTGTGTGTGTGTGTGTGTGTGTGTGTGTGTGTGTGTGTGTGTGTGTGTGTTTCCCTGAAGAAGTATGTTTATCGGGGACGAAGGGGGAAACACTGGCTAACGTCAACTGCAATTACATGTAGCAGAAAAGTTGAAAGGCATTCGACAATCTCAGCATTTCCCGTGTTGGTCAAAATGAAAGCAGAGCATACCATGACATGACCTACAGATCTTCTGCTAGTATGACCTGCAGTGTGGTGACCTGCAACCTGAACCCTGTAAACCGCCTTGCTTTGCTGCACAGCCACATCATAAGACAGTCGTTCAAGCATCCGGGGAGACAGATCAGCACACAAGCTGCTGCTGACAAAACGTATACCCACTTCAGACAATTTCTTTGGGGAACTCATTCACAAAATAGTCATAGCATCTGTTTGATACACCTTTTGTCCCTCAAAAACGATCATAAAATGGTCAACCGTGGATGTTTGGCATACCAGAGACTTACTCGCAGTAAGCACGCTCATTGAACCATAGTTCTAGTAGTAAATAAATATCTAGACATGCAGTACTGCGAATTCATACTTCAACACAGAGAGACCCCCGAGGAAACAAAGACCAACACAGAACAGCAGCAACAGTCTTTCTGCTGCTGGCGTCAGTCAAGCGGACAAGACCCTCTAGATACGGATGGGCGATCACACCGATGTGACGACGCGATTACAGAGTGATGGGCAAGGCAGATACAACGCACGGGTCGATTCGGGAACACTAGGAACTGGCTTCCCGACATGCGATTTATGGCCCGTGGCGACCCCAGCTCTTGTGATGGAGGCATTCGGCACGACCCTGTTTGATTCTAGCTGTGATTGTGACAGACGACATGGGGAAAGGTCAGACTCGACACTCAACGAGGGGCGACACGCACAACACGTAAAAACCAACGGTAGGTTAATCAATGGACTGACAATTGCCTGGTGCGAAGTGTGATTTGTGGGCTGGGAAAATGTGGAACGTTCGCTTCACAGATACGGTGGAAAGTGTCAATGAACGTTTCAGTTTCACCTGACCAATGATCTGCAAGAAATAAAGGACAAGTGTGTTAGGGGAAGGGTAGACAAAATCGTCGGGCTCTCTTAATAGGGAATGCACTCTCTAGAACAAAGTTCCAGGGGACCCCTAAAATTCTAGAACAACCTAGCAGAATCCCTCACACACACACACACACACACACACACACACACACACACACACACAAAACAAAGCGTTCCACTTTCACTGCTTAACGATCCCAGTCGAAGCTTTTCAGCGTGTATGCAGTCTGTCAGGTGCCATCATAGTTAAGCAGAAAACATTCGTCCGTATGTAAATCTACCCATAAAACTAAAGGATCGCCCCTGCTGGTCGATATGCAGCATGCAAGAGTTGAACTAGGCGGCGTAACCACAGAACAAGCTCTCTCCCATTTTGAGTGGTATCATCGGAACAGTCTAGCCGAGTGCAAAACACGTCCATTTACCCGTCAACTGTTATCGATCCACTGCTTCATACCTGGTAACACGACTTGTCATCCGGTGGGGTGGTGGCGGGGATGAGGGGGGGGGGGGGGTCGGGATCACCGGCAACGTCTGGGCAAAACGAGGCTGGGGTGGGCATGTGTGTGTGTGTGTGTGTGTGTGTGTGTAGAGGGTGGGGGGGGCAGAGGGAGGGGTTATGGGTGGGGTTTAATTCCTGATAGATGAGTGTTCAGTGCATAATAGGTGCTGGAGATTATCCGCCAGTCGACTGTCAGAGTTGTGGGGGATAAGGAACTAATACCAGTCCAATGCAGGGGGGTGTAAAGCGAACCCGGGTGGGCAGCTGATGAATAAATTGTAATAAACCCCCAACTACGCGTGGGCCAACACGTGTGAGCGTTACGTGCCAGTCAAAGTAATCCCGTCCAGAATTAATTGTTAATTCATTGCATGGGTGAAAGACCTTGACTGTCTATTCTAAAGCCGATAGTGCCGCTCACATGAGCCGATAAAACAGGCAACTCGTTCTTAATAAAAGTTCTTCCTCACTCTGACACTTCGGCACTGACTGGCAGTTGCTTGTAAATGTCCAACTTGAAACAAAGGTCATTAAAGGAGGGTGGGTTGAGGTTTAACGTCTTTTGTCCACCGCGAGGGTGATTCTAATGACCGGCCGGGGAGGGGGGGGGGGGGGGAGGGCTGGGAAAAGCCTGTTCAAATTTTGGTTTTGTCAGGATTCGAACACTTGACTTTCCGATCTCAAGTCCAATGCTCAACTGACTGAGCCACCCGATTTCCCTTCAGTAGGGGAGAATCAAACAAACAAAACGACAATCTCTCTCTCTCTCTCTCTCTCACACACACACACACACACACACACACACACACACACACACACACACACACACCACACACACCACCACCACCACCACCAACAACAACAACAACAACACATCCCATCCAACCGACCAGCCCATCCACACAGAGTTTCCATACCACATCCTGAATCGAACACAGACCTCCGACACCCGAACTTTCCCGTATGCGGATGGTCACACACGAACGAGACTGAAAAACACCCACTCTAACAATTAACACTTGGCGCAGGGAAGCGAGAGAAACACGGCCTGATGGTTGCAATGTGAACTGTCGATAGGCGGCAGTTAAAAAAAAAAAAAAAAAAAAGCCAACTACCAAACAGCACCACCCCTGGCACTCCCACCCTCAAACGACTGGCAGAGCGTGGAACCGGGTACTCAAAAAGCAGTTGGCTGCAAAATGAAATGCTTTTGTCACAGCCAAATGTAAGAGAGAACAACACACCCTGTACTGTGATTTCAGACACGATGTAGTAACCGTAGAATCTCTGCCGTCGTCTGGAAGAAAGGTCCAAAGCGTCATGGATTTAATAGATCCTCGCGTCTTTTTTCCTGTTGATGGTAGGTAACGTGTATCGTGAAAGACAAAGACAGGTAGGGCAGGATCTAAAACGTGACTAGTTTCAGTCACTGAAATGTCCACTTTGCAACACCACCACTTAATCAATAAGCGGAATGGACAAGTGATATCATCAATGACGTCAAACAGATAACGCCCTGTTGTGACCTTTGCACAATTAGAGCTGTGGACGGCATCAAAAGGGAGTGGCGTATTACTATAATAATACATGTACCCAAACCGAACGCAAACAAACATCTAACAGGACTTTACCGTACACCCTTTTGAGACGACCCTAATACTATGTTCAACATCGGACCACACCGGGTCGCGTAAAGCGACTTACCGGAACTCACGACCTAAATCTCCCTCCCTCTTGCAAAACGAGCCTAAGCGCTTTAAAAAATCCATGGTGCTTAGGCCCTTCTTCCAGAAATCCGAACTTATCTCCCTACTGTGTCTACATCGTGAACGTCAACCCGTGGTGGCCCGGGGGTCCATAAATCCACCACAAACTGCGACAACGGCCATTTTATTGAAGCGACACGACAAAGAAATCACCCTCTTGACCTCTCGAAACCTTCCAGACACGGTGTTAGTGAAAACCGGCCGTACGATTTATCGGAGGCATCAATTTCTAACTAACTCCCTGACCGCAGTGGTTTGTCTAGGGCCGGTGAAACGTAACCCTCCTGACCTTCCAGCGCCATCAAACTCAAACAAAACCCGAGGGCAAAACTGAAGCCGACGGAATGCGAGCTCCGAAAGCCGGTGATCTGTTGGCCATTACACCATCTCAAACTAGGCATCTGATCCACATCGACTGTGTTTGAAAATATTCACTGGCCCATCAGACAGGACTGGTAATATCGCGATTATGACCGACTGGTATTATCTGTTGGACTCCGCAGAGCTTGAGCATGTCCAAAGGCGGAGTTTTTGTGACAAATTCTGATTGGATAAAGCTCTGTACTAGGGTTCAATATCAAAGATTATCATACCACACATCGCCCGGAGGCAAACTTTCTGCGCAAATCGAGAGAGCGTCTCTTATGATCACACTTGGGATACAATATAATATTACGATGCCCCCAAGAACAGCAATCACCATGAAATGCATGCGACAGCGATTTTCATGAAACCGAATCTTGCCAGCTGGAATAAAGTATTCAACATGTAGTCATGTTTAGGAAGTTTACTGAATCCTGGATCATGAAGTGCTGAGTGTGAGAAAGACAAAAAAAAAAAAAAAAGTAACACACTATACCCGGTGACAGGCAGTTGACATGACAGAAAACTGCATGACGCAAGAGCCTTTTTTATTTTTTTAAAACTCCGTGTCATGCTGCGCTAGCAAGAGCTACTCTCATCCCCTGTCTATGTGAAGTAAGACTCAGTCTAATCATCCTAAATCTGCCTCCGAAATAAGTTCAGTGCCGCTTAATACAAGAAGAAAACAAGAAAAAGAAAAAGAATTGAAAAAACCGCACTGTCAGTTCCTGTAACGTCCTCAGTTTTGCTTTTGTACTCCCCAGGCACACCACGTCGGCGTTACAGCAGAAATAAAATACCGACACGCTATCGTCCAAGTCCCAAGCGGACCACTAAGACGAAATCATACCGCTAACCATGCTGTCCCCGAAGAGGTATCAATATACCGGCCATTCTTCAGCACAACATTTTACCCCTACTTACACTGTCATAAAATCAATGGGAAGTCCCTGGCTGCTCCCAAACCTACAGGCATTACGTTAGTCAGTTCTTCCCTTGACGAAACGCAGCCCTCTACAGTTGTCCCAAGTCTGGATCTTCTTCACTCATTGTTATACACGACCTGTGACGGTCAGTTTATCGTGTGAGGACTTGGACTGGCACATGAGTACATAGGAGGGGGCGGGGGTAGGGGTGGGGGTGGGGTGGGGGTGGGGTGGGGGAAGGGGGGGTGGGGTGGGGGAGGATCCGTTCTACAAACCCTCTACGACTTCGACAAGGTTAAGCACCTGAAGACAGCTTACGATGCAAGTTGTATCGCTGCCCCCAACAAAATGAAGGTGGCCATGGAACTAGTTGAAGACGTGCTGAGCGGCACCCAAGATACTCTCATTCTCAATATTCATCCTTGTGGCTCAGGTCGGGTGGGAGTGGGGGATGGGGGTGGGGGGGGGGGGGGGGGGTAGAGGGAGAACTGGCCCCACATACACAAGGTAAATGAAGGTTCAATATTTTCAGCACTGCGCCTGCTAAACCACTGTGCAATGCCTAACTGGTTCGATCGCTCGCACCCCAGCCCTCTTTACACTTTCCACTACTCTAATCATAGTTGTTTACAGCAATGCATAGCCCCAATTTTTCATTTCTTTCTCTGACTGCCACAAACACGTATTGTTCTTGCCTCTTGTCGACGGCTGTTAAGCGAACAGTAACATCACCGGCAAGTGACCGGACACGCCGTGTCAGTCTGCACAACACTGTCAACATTTTGTGGTACTGGTACTGTGGCGGCTAGGACGCCGGAGAGAGAGAGAGGGGGGTCTACCACAAGATGACAAATGACAAGTACCGGCCACGGGGGTCAGTGGACTGTGTTTGTGAGGAGTGTGGTATGCGGACGTTGCCGGGTTTGGGGACAAGACGGCCAGCTTCCCATGTTAGATGTATATGTACGCTGTCAGGATAAACCGCAAATAAACACTGTGTCTTTTTCCTCCCCCCCCCCCCTCTCTTTTTCCTTATTGCCCTCACCTCACTCCACCTCGGGCAGGCTAGACAAATCGTCAGAAGCATTCAGAACTGTAGAAACATGGAATTTCATTGTTCTGGAGACAAGAGACTTTAAAGTTAAATGCAGAACTTAAATGTACAAACGTGAACGTCCACTGTTTTCGGCGAAAAAAAAAAAAAAAACAAAAACAAAAAACGACCGGAAAAAAACCACAAAAAAGAAAAGAACCAGTTCCTGCAACCACACAATTTCGAACGATGCGTTGACAAAAAGATCACTAAACAACGTTCATGCTTTTTCACCAGTGTACGGTAGATGAATATAGTGCAAAAAGCCTTCCTCAAAGCGTTCTAGCCATCAGAAGATGACAAAGAGAGTGGAAGTCCAGTCTTCTTCAACCCCCCCCCCCCCTTTCAAACCACCACCACCCAATATCTATTTTCTGTCTCAGACAGAGCGAGGACACCCCCCCCCCCCCCCCCCCCCGGGCAAAAAAATCTTTCCTCTCTTCAAAAGCTCACTTCCCTTGCCACTGTCTCCGAAGCACCGTCCGCTCAAATCGAGTCCCCATACCATTCCCTCCCCATCTTTCTTTGCCCTACCCTCTTTATGGCTTTTGCAAAGCCATTTGAGTCGGGAACATTTACTGAGCCAACACGGCCGGCGGAGGAGACCCAAAACTCATGTGTGGCAACCGAGTAATGGTCAATGAATGGCCTCTCTGAAATTCCGGCGTCTTCAGTGGGGGCATGACATTGTGCACTGTCTGTCTGGTCTGTGGCAGGCTCTCCCCTCCTTCTCCCCCCTCAATTCTCCCCAACAATGGGTCAGTCCGCACACCTTTCCATCATTCTACCAACCTTCCAACGCGATAGGTGATCTAAGTTACAAACCAGTGCCGTGATTCCTCAAACTAGGCACTTTACATGCAGCGACATTTGACCACTGTAGGTTCATGAATACGCAAATGCGCCACTACCGACAATAACCAAATTGTTTCATGGTGGTGCAGTAACAGTCTGTCTGGGGAGGGGCTTGGGGCTTCCGTCAATTGCATATTGTACATTTTGTGTATTTGTGAACAGAGAAACATAATGAGGACCGCTGTCCGGCACACTAGGTGGGTTTTTTTTGTAACAGGTGTGTGTGTGTGTGTGTGTGTGTGTGTGTGTGTGTGTGTGTGTGTGTGTGTGTGTGTGTGTGTGTGTGTGTGTGTGTGCGTGTGTGTGTGTGTGTGAGAGATAGAGGGAGAGAGATGGTGTAGAGTCCTTAATTTTTCAAGAGGAGTTACTGGTACATGTGCAGGTTCATGGTTTTCAACCTTGCCGTTGCTACACTATTGTAAAAGACATAATGATAAGGCGCGCGCGCGCGCGCGCGCGCGCACACACACACACACACACACACACACACACACACACACACACACACACACACACACACGGAGGCCATAACAAAAGTGTCAGAGTTCACTATGTACCCGGTGCATCAACATATCCACAGGAAGATGACAAGTTTGTCAGTAACTCACATTTGCCATGTCGCCACTTCAAACAGAACTCGATACCCTTGGGAACACACTGCTTGTGATGGGGGACATTTAGCCAACACCTCAAGGAATGTTTGATGTGTCCCGCGAGATCTTTCTCACACATCTCATTAGCCCTGCCACAGGAATTCAGTGTGCCATGAACGACATGGTTCACACGTTTCAGGTAACTTTGGCTTTTGACTGGTGTGTTTGAAAAAAAGATCCTGGGGTGTGGGAAAGGCAGGTGAGGATTCCACAGAAATGCTTTGAGTGAAATCAAACGACAGAAATAGCTTTTATCCCAAGGAAACCACTTAAAACAAAAACAAAAAAAACAAAAAAACCTACAATATTGGCAGAAGGCAAAAGCTGTTTGACTCTTGAATTTGACACACACATGCTTGCACCAATATTTCAGTTTACGATTGTGCATCATATATAAATATATATGTTTGCAGTCAGACTATCCTGTGCTCAGTACAAAACAGTCTTTGGATCCAATACAACTCATAACTCTCAAATGTAATACGAGATTTCAATTTTGCTTATTTAGCGGTTCAACTGAGCAGCACATAAATATATTTATATGATGAAGATGGTAGCGACGAAGAAGGTTTAAGTGAACAGTTCGTAATGTTGAGGCTTTTACTTCGGACTCTATGTTGGGATTTCGAATACCTTGTGATACTGATGCCTACTTATTCTTATTGCCCCCCCCCCCCTCCTTTTTTTTTAAACTCCGGTAGGCATGGTGGGGGGGGGGGGGCAGGGGGGTGTTAGGCCTAAAATCTCATTTACAATGTAACAGAATGTGTTACGACTTTGGCTTTTCTTTATCAGATCAAATCTGCAGACTCCTACCATCATTTGATAAAAGGGCCTAACTGCCATGGATTTGACAAGCACTTTGGGCCTTTCCATTTTGCAAACTGATGATAGACCTATTCTGTCACCGGACACCAGAGGACACAAGATTAATTGAGAGATACCATGCACAGGCTATGTGGTAGGTCTCATCTCCCCGTTGGCAGGTCGTTCATCTTTAAAGCGTGCCCCTTACCTCAGACCTGCTGTCAAACTGTGACGCCTTCATCATCTGCATCACGTCTTCATCATCACACTGATTTATATGTAGTGCGACCTCTTCATGAAGTTGTACTGTATATATTGACATTTAAAACATGAAGCATGTGGTGTTCCTTATTTGATCAGACTGACTCAGGATAATCATGCATACTGTTAATGTTTGGCTCATATATATGTAGCACAGAGAATTGCCCTTTTGCATTTTCTACACCCATGGGCCCAAAGAGCTCAAGACAACAAACAAACATGTCTTTGGAAAACTTATTCAGATCAGCCAAATTGTTACAGAGATTACTGCATTTGTGGTAACAGTTCTCAAGACCTTCAACTTGAAAACAATGACTGTAGAATAGGGTATTGGCAAAAACACTCAGTCTCATCCATTTGTTAGGGTAGGAGGGTGCGTGGGGTTTCATAATATCTTTCCTAGCAAGATGGCAGCAACAACAAAATGCATACATCAATATAAATTACTATATATTATTGTCAAGGCCAAGGTTACCAAGGTTACATCCACAAGTCCTCACCCGAAGTCTAAGCTCTAAAGCCAGAAATGACCCCCTACCTTTCAGGAAATCCAACAACAGGATCAGTACACATGGCCAAGCACATGTCAAATAAATCAACAGAAAAGTTATTTTAGTAAAACAAAACAACAAGAGAAAAAAACAAAACAACTTACCCCTGACGTGCTTTTCCAGCAGCCTCTTGATCTTCAACATGGAAGGGCGAGTCGTTCTGGTATCGCAGGACAGGCTCCGTATTCCCAGAGGGGCAGTTACTCCCCCTTGACGCAGGACTCCTCTCTTGGCCATTGCTCCTCTGTGGGCTTCCGCTCGGCTCAGGGGCATCACTCTTCTGACTAGATTCGAACCTCGGCCCCTTACCACCAGCACGCATTTCTGCCATGACACCACCAGGGATGGGGCCGTAGATGTACAAGCCCCCCTCGGAACCAGGCTGGGAGGTGGGGGGAGGAGGGATGACTTGCTGGGATGAACTAGAGTGGGGGTGGGGGTGTTGAGAAGAAAACGGTGACCCGGACGCCTCAGGAAAATACGGCAAGTTCCAATTGTCATAGCCTTTACTCCCACCGCCCACGATGACACCACCACTCGAGCCAGTTGCGATCTCGCTTAATGGACGAGGCTGCTTCCTGCGCGGGGAGTTCCGGATGGCGACACCGTTGGACTGTTTGGATGACGACAGCGGGGCTGGTGATGATGAGGACGAGGGAAGGAAGCTGTGGTCATCAAAACTGCGCCAGTGGTAGCTTGATGTAGGACGCTGCCGCGGTGAAGGCTTGTTGTTGTTGTTGCTGCTGTTGGCCAGGCCAGGGCCAGGACTAGAACTGGCAGGCACATTAGGAAGCGGGCGAGTGGCCATGTGGATCTGATGTCGCACCTGGAAAACACAATGGAGCAAATCAAAACCTCACTGCAGCTTGCACTCGGAAGAAGGGGCGAGAGAAAACAAGACTGTGCAGTGAATCAAAGAATAGACAAAGTTTTCCCTAATGCATGACAGGCCTGCAAAAACATGCCAATTTGCGTACATGTACCTGTAGATGTGTAAAGTGCAATGCTTTTACAGCAGAACCTGTCCTGCATGACCGATCTTGTGACAGGACCACATTGTCAAGGAAGGAGTTTATTCAGGTGGCACCAGCAGTAACTCTCTATTCTGAACATCTTCTGCCAGCCGACAATTTTAACAAAGACCCCTGTGTCTCGACAGAAAGTGCAAGCTTTCAGTCAAAAGCACATGATCTTCACATAAACCATAAAAGCAAATGCGGGACTGGTGAGTTAAATAAGTACAATACTAACATAACTACGTTTGAAGACCTTTAGAACGATAACAGATCACCGATTCCTGTGCATTCAACAGAATGTAAATCCGATCTGAACATTCAACTGCAGAATGTTAGCACTGATCCTTCACAGATCTTTTAAAAATTACATGAAAAAGAAATGTGGAATGGAGCTCAAAATCATTTCAGAATTATCATCTGATGTAAACTAAAATGATGAGAAAAGCAATGAGCTGACGGACAAGAACCAGGGAATGTCACGAACACAGGTCAACACAAGATGTCTACCACATGTACTTGGAGTCAAGCCTGACACTTCCCTCCCCTTGGCCATCATAGGTGGCCTTTCAAAGGCAGACAACTGACCAAACACAAAGGAACTTTTTCACCAGAGTGAAGAAAGGTTAGATCAACAGCAGAGGATTCGTGAAGGGAAAAAATGCAAACCCAGAGCGCTTTGTGGGCTAACAGAAGGGCTTGAGTAAACTAATGTAGAAGAAAATGTTACAGAATGCCATGAGAAATATAATTTTTATGTTTGTACCGGTAATATGTATACACAAAATCAGAATGACAAGATGAGGCAGAAATTTCCTGAAAAAAAAAAATGCAGACTAAATCAGATCTACATTCTTCAAAGACTGCTCCTCTATGAAGACAATGTCTGGATGCCAACTTGCAAGGGAATCATTCTACATATTAATTACACCTTGCTATGGTCTACAAGTATCCATGTTTGCAGACTTTTACTTTTAACTTTCATGCACAACCTTTCAATCTGACTGCCTTGGGCACCTCAAGTTGTCTTCAATTTCGGCTGAAAGTTTCACAAAAGGTTAACTGCAACCCATATCAAATGTGGCAATGTTCACTCTACAATGAAAAATAAAACAACACCTTTTCTTCAAAAACTACAGCTAAAAAAAAAAACACCTTCTAATACCTAATGCCCCTAAAGTAAGCTAGTCGCAAAAGTTTCACAAAAGGTTAACTGCAACTCATATCAAATGTGGCAATGTTCACTCTACAATGAAAAATAAAACAACACCTTTTCTTCAAAAACTACAGCTAAAAAAAAACCCACCTTCTAATACCTAATGCCCCTAAAGTAAGCTAGTCGCAAATAAAAGAAAGAGTTAAGAGAACTGGCATCAGGTCAGGTCAGGTCAGCCAAGATGGAGTAAGACCATGATGTAATTTATCAAATCTGAAAACTGTAACTGGCTAGGCGGCATACTTGCTTTGAGAAAATCCAAATGTGTGGTCTGTTAAAAGGGATGAGCTAGGTACACTAACATCTCTGCAAACTGAATTCTATCACGGAAGGGCAGTTCCTAATGCTACTGAAGCCTGAAGGAACACAGGGACAAAAAACACAGAGTAAGAACTCAGTGGTCTGGACTGAAAGACTAGATCCCTGGTGATTTATTTGTCTGCAATCAGCTTCAGTAAAAGGTTTAGTTTCCAGGCTGTTTTCAAATACAGGGTAATTTACAGTAGAAAAGAAGCTAAAATTCTGAAACTAGTGAAAGAAACACTGAAGTATGTTCTTGAAAAGAAAGCAAGCTGTAAAAGAGGTAATACAGAAATTGTCATTTCCTTAGTCTTGAGCTGGAAGAATACTGATATGTATTTCACACTCACAGTATTACGTGTATCATGTTTCTATTCGTACAGTTCAACCCCCCCCCCCCCCCCTTTCAGAATAGTGCTAGGAGAGACCGGAGTCCTTGCACCAACCCTCCACAACAAAGCTATCTTAGATCGTTTGTACGTTTTTGTTTAAAAAAACAAAAACAATCCAACAAACTGTGGTATACTTATTTCACAAATGTGCCTTCTTTTCTGAACAGCGTTAGTATGGAAGCAATGCAGTGTTTACGGTCACAGACATCAAACCTGTAAAACAATGCAACGAAGTTCATCTCAGTATCTGCTCAGACATACTAAGCTACCACGACCCCAAGGGAATTCCTGGACAATTCCATCAGCACGCAAGCCACTCTGAGAATGCTGATAATGCCGTCTGGCATTAGCTGGCATCAGGCCATCAAAGGTCCGGTGAGAGGGGAGATAATGATGTAGCCACACAAAACTTTTTAGCGCCCCTGGGAGATTGCTCCTTCAGAACAATGGGCCCCCTTGTCACTCCTTGTGGACCAGACACTCCAAGAACTGTTTTACAAAGGCATTAGCATTAGCAGTCGTCATGCTGGGCATTTGTCACTGATGCTGTGTGAGCTGAATGGGGGAGTTCTACCATGTACACACTGGTGCGTGGCTGCATCTTGTTGTCAACGTCAGTGTTTCCTCCTGATGATCATGAGAACTGATGCTGTGGGTGGTTGGGGACTCAATTACCAACAGTTCCTCTCACCACCCCCTCTGTGGGAGGTAAGAGTTGGGTGGGGAAGGCGAGGATGAAAAACTGAACAGCAGTCAGGCAGCAAGCAAGCAAATGGCAGTACCGTATCACTCTACGGAAAGCGGCATACATGCTTCCCTAGTCAGCTATGCTGGTACGGATAATGGTATGGTGTCTCTTCATATTTTCAACCATGTTTTCAAAGTATTTTACCATATGAACCCCCCCCCCCCCCCCCAAAAAAAAAAAAAAAAAACCAAAAAAAAAAACCCAAACAAACAAACAAAACCCAAACGAACAAACAAACCTTGACTACAACAAGAACAACAAAAAAACTCTAGGCTCAACTATGTCTTTCTTCCACTACACTCTTACAAAGTTACATTCACCACCAGTCTACCCAATGGACAGAATGGACAGAGCCAACCGGCTCAACTGTAAATCCAAAACGCTTCTTTTTGATACAAAAAAATTACAACAGAAAACTGTCCTCATACTCAAACAGTTTTTCCTCCGCTACATTAACCCTGGCAGTGCTGAGCCCAGAATATTCCGGACCACCTTTAGAACTTTTTCAGCGTAAGACAAATCAGTTCAGCAAGACCTGGGTTAAACTACTCGAAGAACATTTTCTTCATAAAAAAACAACAAACAAACAAACAAACAAACAAACAAAATACGCTAGAGAGGCCCAGTCAAGGGACAGAATTAAATGAACAATAATCACCTCACAAACCAAGCCGATCAGCTGGGCGTACACTACGAGGGGCACCCGATAATGACGGTGCCCTCCCGCTGACAATGTTGTAAATTACTCCAATCCCCCCAGCCCCTCAACACCTTGTCTGCCACTAATGACCTGCTAAACCTCATGCTAGGCCATTTATTGCTGTAAGGACCCTTCACAACTTCCCCCAGCTCTGTACTTTCAGTAGTCCTTGAAGGACTTTCATTGTAGGGGGACTTAAAATCCATCACTGATCTGAAAATTGCGAATGGCCATTACAGATGGAATCAGCTGAAAGTGGAGGAGGAAAGTGGAGAGGTTCTGCTGGCTGAGAAGAAGGAAATGTGCTTTGAATCCCAACCCCAACCCCGCCAGCTCCCCCCCCCCTCCACCCCCTACCCCCCACAACTCCCCCCTCCCCAGCAACAATACTTCTTCACATGACACCATGGTTTAGATATGCCTGAAATCCAACACATTCGCTACTTGTTAGAGGTTACTAGCTAGTCCCCTACAGCCACAGGGAGAACCATTCTTTCCAGTTAATAAACTTTTTATATCTGTGGGAATATCTGTATGTACATATGTAAATACTTTTGACTGAAAAACTTGGGAGATTTTGTGTCATTCAAATGGTCCTTATTTTGTGCGGGTACTTCTTTTCTTTCCCTCGACAAATTTAAAGCAAAAAACTAATGACCCCCCCCCCCCCCCCCCCCCCATCCCCTCCATCTTTCAAACGAAAAAAAAAAAAAAATCACACCTTGTGTCTTTTTTTTCAGGCAGGTACAGTAATAATAATAATAATAATAGGGCGTCCATCCCCGGGGAACGAGCTCTATGCGCCTTACAATCTAAAACCAAAGTAAAGAAACATAAAACAACACATTCACTCAATGTGCAACATAATCTGGATGTATAATTATGCAACTCACACATCACCATTTGAGACACTTTGAAATGCACAAGTGTGTCCATCACAGGCAAGTCTACGCAGTTTGGCCACAAGTTCTGCTTGTCTGCTTATTTCATTTTCCTGCTTAGTGTCTGGCCAGTACAGTATCAATGGCTCAAAAGGGTCGCAGAACTGTAGTACTTCCCCTGATGTACCAACACTGCAGGAGTTACCTCCCTTTACATGTCAGTGCTGGCAGCCCGTGGCCACGGTGTGTACTCAGGATTTTAGCCTAGTACAGGTGTATATTGTTGTGTGTCCTTGCCAAACCTGATGTGCCACGATTATCATTTTCAACATGTTCATTACACCAATAACTGGTTCTGAAGACAGACACAGAGGACAAGGGGGAAAAAAAAAGAAGAAGAAAAAAAACAAAACTTCAAAACATCAAATTGACGGACATATTCTCGGCATGCCTAACACAAAAACTAGACCAAAAGAAAAGAGTTTTTGCACCTGCGTTTTCTGAGAAGCTTTCAACCCCTCTGCCGGGTAATGGCAACACAAAAGTGTAAAAAGAAAAAGAAAAAAAAAAAAAAGGACTTACTTTGTAAAGGCATTAGACGCAGCCCTGTACTATCAGTCTGTAATCACATACTACATGTATCATCAAGAGCCACTTAACTATTTCGCTCTTGCTGTCATGCAGTTCTAAGTTCCCAAAACTGAGCTGAGCTGACCCTTTACACCATGTGATGTAATGTGCTGATGACTGTACACTGTCTGTGTAGGAGAACATGTAAGCCTGCATGATGGGTCAAGGTGTTTTGAGCCAAGCAAAGGGATAAAGCACCTGTACAACAACAACAATAATAATAATAGTGTGTGTTATACAAGTGCTTTACGCAAACTGCATGGTCCAAAGCACTGCTAACTGAGCACAACATGCATGCTCATGTGAATCACATGCACTCTCAACACACCCAACATAAACACATTACAATCACATGGTACGAGTGGTCAGCGCAGCTGTTGGGGTTTCGAAATTTGCAACTGCATTTACTTTTAATTATTTTATCGGTGGACAATTTCTAAAGCAGAGAGGGAGGAAGCCGGAGCACCCAGAGAGAACCCCTGATGATCAGCCTGAAAGAAGGGTGGCACATACTAGGGGGATGAAAAATCTGATGCCATGGGACTCGAACTTTCATATCGATGGCAAAAGTAATTACCGTAATAACCTTAACTTTACGACCGTCCTTATTTTTCAACCACAGTGAAAAATCTGGGAAAATTAGGTAAAAAAAAAAAAAAACTCCTTGCTTTTTGACCAGGCACCAAAAATCTGTCCAAGTTTTCCACCAGACCAGCAAAACTGTGAGGCAACCTGAAGATAATGTCAAATGTCCAGAAAAAGTGAAATTATATAATAAAACTTTGCCGATTTGCCAGTGTGGCTTTTAATCGCTTTGGTGATGCTGCCATTTTGAGGCCGGAAGTTACAGAGTAGTCTCCCTTCACTACTTCCATGTAGCAAGTTTCGGTTGTTGTGGTGGTCCGTTTCGGAGTTTAGAAGGGGTAAAATGCTCACGTGCAAGACAAGGAGAATATGGTGATTAAAATATTAGGTAAGGTTTACAACGGTTTTTGTGCATTTCAAGGCCCTCTGACGCAAGATCTACTATTTCAAACAGCTTTGTTTACTAGCCCCACCGCCACACATGGTGTTCAGTGAAGATGGTTGGACATCGAAACTGAAACTAATTTTTTTTGCTCCTTGGTTTTCAACCAGACCTTCAAAGTCAAGATTTTTCACTGTAAAACGCGGTCGAAAAGGTACCACTAAAGCACGAACCACGCCAAGACAAAATACTGAATTCATTACTCACATGTTCCTGCCTGAAAGCTTTTTGGTCAGTCTCCCGCTCCACCCCCTGAAGGCACGATGAGGATGAGGCTGCCGCTGATGCTGCCTCTAATGGCGCTGTCTCCGATCCATTGGACAAGAACCGGCGATCGATCTCGTTCTTCAGCGCCGTCACTGGCGACCCCTTGAACTTGGCGTCCTTCTTTGTCTCCAAGGATACGCGGATGGCTTGGGCTGACAGCGGGTGGTGGGGTATGACGCAGGACACGTCCTCACCTTGGGGCGGAGGCTCGTCACTTGGGGACATGACTTGGTCGGGGAACAGCGGGGCCGAGTTGTGCTTGGTGATATTCTTGTGGCTTTGCACCTTGCTCATTCGCTTTGTTGGTGTGCCCATGCCCGATGGCATGACCACGTAGGGAAATTCTACACGACTTCCTTGGTGGGAATGCAGCATAAGATGCCCATCGCTGAAACGAGCCTGGCTGGCCTCTGCTATTTCTTCCTGGTCCTTGTTTTTGAGCGCAGTCGTATACTGTTCGTTCATCGAGATTCGGTGTTGCACTTTATCCACAGCCTGCCTGGCCTAAAACAGTAAAATAAATACATAAATAGTAATAAATAAATAAATAATCAAATTTGAAACAAAAAAGAAACTTAAAGGAACTCTTGAGCATGCAAAGATATGTTGCTGTTGACTGTCTGATTTACAACAATGCAGGATTGCTCGTAGAAGCATGGCATCGGATTCTCCAAGTTTCAAGCATGGGGCTTCAAATGGCAACTTTCTAAAACAAAGTGGTATCATGACACCTCCCCTCCACCCCCACCCCCATCCCTCTTCCAACTATTCCCCTGTCCAGTACTTGTCAATATTTGTCTTCTCACTAACACAGAAACATGAACATTTCCAAAGCTACCCAACAGGGCGTGTATGCAGATTGTTCTCCCTTGCACAGCAAACATCCAAGAACTGTTACCCTTGCCAGATTCTTGGTTGGGGGTGGGAGCATGACTGGGATCCTTCGGTAGGGAAGTCTAGGTATAATGCTAACTAGCACAACCTGTACAGTAGAACGGTACCCAGGTCATGTGACCAGTTGCCAGGTCACTAAATTAATTTCCAGTTCTGGGCAGAGCTGTACTTACCCACATTTTTTTCCCCACCATGAGATCACTTGGCTCGTCCATGACCTGGCGACGCATCTCCATGCGCTGCAACGCCCGCTCTGAAAATGGCGTGGGTCGGGCGATTTCCGCTAGTTTCCACTGCAGCTCAACCTGTGCGTTCGATCAGATGGTATGTGTTGTAAATTTACGCACTGTTTCCTGACAAGACGCCAACTTGTGTTTTGGAAGTTTCGCTCATGCGTGTGCCTGTACGCTTAAAATAGTCTATGTTAATGATTAGTAGAGCTCTGAATGTGAGACAGTGCCGTCCACAGGCTCTGTTCACCAGCGAAAAATCAAATTCTTCTACTCAGCGGTTGACAGTGCCGCAAGCCCTTTGAGATGCTGTGACTGTGCAGGCATCTAAGAGGGACAATGTCAGACACAACCTAAGCAGTTCAGAACAATCTATTTGCCTAAAAATCTAAAAACCTGGCCCTTGAACAGATGGTGGCTAATGTGATTGAACCACTGAGCTGTTCATTTCATCAGATGGTAGCTACTGTAAGCAATCAAATCAAATGGCCTGTTTAATTATATGGTCGCTAACGTGATTAATCAAACCAATCAATAAATCAGGAATTTATTGTGTTCATATGTCTTACAGCTCAGTGGCAAGTGTTCATAACAGAAGAGTTGGTCAACCTCATATCAGTAAAACATCAACGTGACACTTGTACCTGTGGGTTGCTACTGTTTGACCCATGGATTTCTCAACAAATGGAGTTTCTGCCACCCATGTACATGGAAGTGTGTCACACATGCAGAGAGCCTAAAATAACATCACGTCACCTGTGCTTGTTTCTCAATCTCCAGAAACTTGGCTCGCTGGGCAGCTACCTGGGCCTCGATAATTTCATGAAACGTGGGTTGCTTGTCTCGCTGCTGTGCGTAAGCCATCTTGAAAGCGTTGCCGATGATGGTATTCAGCTCTTCTGCCTGTAATGATGCAAACTCAACTTGAGCGCAACGCAAATGCAGGGTGTCATATCCGCATTAGCGTACATCATCATTTTTGTAATGTCCGAATACTTTATTACCAACGCGGACATATGTCCTATCATCCTAACGCCACAATGAAGACTGCTCTACACAAATGTCCTGTACATCTGCAGTCAGCCAGAACATTTGTCCAACGATACTTTCCAAGGATATAAAACCCTACAAATGCATACAATACGGACTGATTATTTGTCGAAAAACAAAAGAATTATATTGAATGGGACCTGTACGATTTAATTTTGTGCCTGAACTGAACCACTCCGACATAACCCCCCAGCAAAAAACACCAGTAAGTGAAGCATTGTGATACATGTACGTGTAGCAGAGACCTAGAACAAGGGGCACAACTCCTTACAAACTTTCTCCCAGCCAATCCGCAGTTGTGTTACCTGATCAGGAGCCTGCGTAACAAAGGCATGGCAGTACTGAACGTTCATCTGCCGCTCGCGAGCCAGGAACGAGAACTGGCAGTGTTCGGGATCACAGGTGGCATATGATATCCGCTTCAGCTCATGAAACATGTAGATACTCTGAAACCAATGGACAGATGTTCACACCCATAAAACCACAGTCATGGTGTGAATATTGATGAATGGATGCTGGGGATGAGATGAAGATATCAAATGTCAGAAATGATGTATCTGAATATCATCTTGCCAAGGGTAATATAATACAACCATTGTAATATACTGACATTTTGTGACGATAGGTTGCACACAGAATGATAATATGGGCATTATGTTAAGACATGAATTATGAAAGAAGTAGCAAACACACACACACACACACACACACACACACACACACACACACACACACACACACACAACACACACACACACACACACACACACACACACACACACACACACCACTCTTACCTGAGCATCACTGCTACAAACTTTGATGCCCTCAAGGGAGATAACCACAAGCACCTTCTTGCTCTTCCTGACAGACTGAAACAAAATCAACAGATAAAGCAGATGAATTGATAATAAAAACGTTTTCACCATGGGCAAGTACTGTAACCGTCTGCTTTCGGACAATCTGCTGGGGTAGACTAAAACTCTATGTCACACTCCAGGAACCTATATATAGATCATGAGATGTACATGGAGTGCTTCACCTGTCACCATTAGGGACCTTCCCACGCTGACTCAATTTAAAGCCCATCTAAAGACCTACCTCTTTAGGCAAGCTTTCGAGCTGTAGTCCGACTACTGTTTCATCGGCACAGTGTGTGTGTGTGTGTGTGTGTGTGTGTGTGTGTGTGTGTGTGTGTGTGTGTGTGTGTGTGTGTCTGTGTGTGTGAGCGCAAAGAGAGTTTCGTAGAAAACTGATAGGCGCTATATAAACTGTATTCATTATTATTATTATTATTATTATGTCTACGCCTGTCAGTTTTGACTTGCTGTGCTCTTGTTGTATTACTATTCCTGTACTGAATAAAATGTTTAAACCAGATGTACATGTCTATCGTCAACTGGTGAAATGGCAAAATTCAGGGGTAATCACCGTAATGAAAAGCCAAAACAATCTTGCTTGCCATACAGGCAACCAAAGCTGGAATACTACTAGCCGGAGACGATTTTCCGCAAAGCGTCCCACGAACAAGAAGGAAGGTAATGTCGGCGGAACAAAAAGCAATCCTTGTTTCAGACTACTGTGTTAACCTAGAATCCCGCCCTAATAAGCCTTGACTGATGTTGCAGGCAAGCCGGTGTTTTCCCACTTGTTGCCAACGATTGTATCAAGCGCTGAAGCATGCTGGCAGGAATAGGTGTCAGCTAGTGCGCACCCGTCTGTCCTTGAGCTTGCGTGGGAACCGGCCTGTATTCTTGCTATTCTTGTAGCCAACACCAACAACGTACAGCATAACATAATTCGTGTGTGTGTGTGTGTGTGTGTGTGTGTGTGTGTGTGTGTGTGTGTGTAAATTTGTGTCAGTGCGAATGCATGCATTTGTGTTTTCTTAGAAACATCATTTTTCACCCGGCTTCTGTTTTTGTACGCTGCCAACATCAATAACGAACAGTATAATTCGCGTGCGTGTGTGTGTGTGTGTGCGTGTGCGTGTGTGCGTGCGTGCGTGCGTGCGTGCGTGCGTGGATGCCTGCCTGCCTGCTTGCGTGCGTGCATGCATGCATCATTTCACACCAAAAACCTACAGAAACACAGTTTTCCATCCTCCCGTTTCTCGTTTCTTGCATAGTCAGTAATCCATTCATTCTTTTCTGCACGTTCCACCTTGCTGACTTACTCCGTTTATTTTTGTTTATCCGGTACCTGAATGATTTCTGCACGTCACAGGCACCGATAAAAATAGATAACGTCCATAAACATCGGGTCACCCGTACCAAAAATCGGGGCCAGACTCAAACCTCCTCGCCAAAGCTCCATACAACTGTTTGCACCCCCCCCCCCCCAAAAAAAAAAAAAAAAAATCACGCTCACATCTCCGTGTCTGAATACCTTACGTACTTCGATAAATCTCCGCCGCTGAGAAAACCGATACCTCTGATGCCTGGGACCTATGTCAGAATAGGAGTCTTTTGGCATGTACACAACTGGCAGGATTTTTTTTAGGGGTAGGGTGATATTTTTTCCCCTCAGCGTTCGTGCAGTCTCTCTTATCAGCTCGGCTTCATGAAATGTAGTCAGAGACGCGTGATGGGAAAAAAATTAGGGCGGGCACGCTACAGCCAAACTGTAAAAGGGCTTACGCGTTTCTCAATCCACAGCGTGTAGTCTGTTTTACAGAACAACGGTAGAAACGCACGCCGGTGGCAGGCTCGAGAAAAGAGTGTGCCTTCTTTGCTTGGCAACCTGCTTCTATCGGTGGTGAGGAAAGAAAGAATGAAGAAGAAAAAAATGAAAGTAGAAAGGAACGACTGAAAAGGCTTGTCCATGATTTAGGGGGGTCCCTGAACAACCTATCCGACCCTGTGCTGTTAACCTGCGGATTCAAGTGCAAAAATGTCAACTTCAGAGTCCTAAATCTATCAAAAGTGCTATTTATTTAGTATGTGCAAATTTGATAAGTAAATCACACTGCATTTGTGAAAGGTGTTGTCAAAATAGGTTGTTTTTGTTTGTTTGTTTGTCAGGCGCGTAGGAAGATGCTGAGAGGAAGGGGGGCCCACGAAGTCGGGTGAGCCATACGGCCGGGGTGAAGAAGGGGGGGGGGGAGGGTGTTGTTTGTGTGTGTGTGTGTGTGTGTGTGTGTGTGTGTTGACTGCCAAAGATTGTGTCCTGCGACAGCAGAGCAGGGGGGCCCCTTCACTGGTGGGCCCCCTCTCCTCTTCTCAAAAGCAAGGGGGGCCCAAAGATATTCGGGCCCCCCTTCCAAAAATCGAACGGGGGCCTGGGCCCCCAGGGCCCCCGTGGTTCCTACGCCCGTTTGTTTGTTTTGTAATAACACAGTCTCTGGGGTCATATTATGAACATTGTATGTTGATATCACAAGTGGGTAACCTCTTGTTTGGGAGTCACAGACCTGACTGCACCATAACTGACCAGTTCTGTAGTAGTAGTAGTGCTGACATACACTCTGAAGTGCATTACATCTGTAACTGGGAGCCGGGGTGGTCGAATGGTAGAGCGTTGGACTTCTAATGCTCGGGTCGTGAGTTCGATCCCGGCTGGGGCCAAATACTTGTGCTGGCGTTTTCATCGTTGCCCCGTCGTTGATATCACCCTATGTGGTGGAAAAGGGCGTTGATCCCCCGAACACCCACCCACCCACATCTGTAACTGTATCTGCTAGCCTATAGCTGAAATTATTACACTAAAGCACTTGTCATTATACATAGCAATCATTTTTTTTAAAGTACTTCTAGACTCTTGGATCCAGAAATTTTTAACAATTTGTTAAGATGGAGACTAAAATTGTTTGTATGTTTGTTGTTTTTTAGTTTCTGTTTCTTGTTGTTTTTTTATAGTGTTTTTTTTTTTTTCGTTTCTTGGACACAAATGTACAGGTACAAACACAATCCTTCAGAAAACTAGCTTATGGTATAACAGCTTACCACAACGTCAACCTAACACAGTATTCTCAGTGGACAACCCACTATCCAAGTCTCCTCTTCAGCTATGTGCTGGCACAGGTAATGAATACAGATGCAGTTTGCAAGCATCAGCAACCCACACACGCGTGCCGCATAAGACATGCAAACCAATCATTCCATTTCGCACCTGCTGGAACGTAACTCGTCCGAATTTCTACACCCTTCCCCCTTGGGAAGCGCATTCAAAGCCAGTTGCTGGGTGTGAATTCCGGAGAGGGTTGACGCTGAATCTAATTAAGCCTGCCGAGGACCTTACGGCAACCGCGCTGCACGTGTTTGCACTGCTATGGCGCATCGCAAGGTCGCATGGACATGTGGTATTTGGCGTGGCATGCACACCCCCTGCTATCCTGGCTTCTAATACAAGCTTTGACATTATCCCCTGCTAACAATGCGAGGGCTTTTAGTTGGCATTTGTGGGTATCTGGTTATTTTGGGGAGGAATAATGGAAAAAGGTACCGGCGTTACTAGGAACAATGGGGTACACACAATACACAGCTTGCAAGCGAGCCTCTCTCTCTGGTTTTATTCTTTCTGATTAGTTAGATAATAGTAGTCTTCAGCAACGGCAGGAATGAAAACGGACTACCTGATATGTCGGCTGCCTCTACCGTTGTAAAATAAAGTTTCATTGAATCTCTCTCTCTCTCTCTCTCTCTTTCGCATTGATACCTATGTACTGTATCTTTTCCTTTCGTTTCTTTTTTTCTCTCATCTGTTTGCATTGATACCTATGTACCTTTTGTGTGTCACGCCTGCGTGCGTACGTAGATAGACAGTGTGTGTGTGTGTGTGTGTGTGTGTGTGTGTGTGTGTGTGTGTGTGTGTGTGTGTAGAGCATTAACAACGGCAAGAATGGAAACTGGACTACTAGACCAATGTCTTTTACCGTTGACAAATAAAGTTTCATTTCAAATAACGTTTCATTTCATTCTCTCTCTCTCTCTCTCTCTCTCTCACACACACACACACACACACACACACACACACACACACACACACACACACACACCGCTACTTTGGATATAAAAATAGTTGACTGAACGATAACGGATGCACGAACAGCAAACTCCAGTTTATCACACAAGAAGTCCATCTCTCGCTCAGTCAGTGTCTCTCTTTTGGTTTTAACAACACTCTTCCTTTGTTCATCATTGATTTTTCACACCTTGTGAGTGAGTTGATTTTAGGAGTGTAGACATCTGTTGCTCCCATAGCCGGCGGGAACACACGCATACAAACAGAAGGACGGACACGTGGCAATGCAAAACACGTACCCGCAGTGCTTCCAGTTGTGTCTCCACCTGCTGTGCACGTGCTTCCTCGTCTGATCCCGTCACCGAGAACGAGCCGATGTACTGAAACAATAAAGGTACCAACACATTTATAACGAACGCTAATAACGGATGCAGACCATGGCAATATGAATCAAAAGGTTTTTATTAAAATGGGCTTTTTTTTCTGGTGGTCCTCATTCCGTCATGTCACACACACACACACACACACACACACACACACACACACACACACACACAACACACACGCACACACGGCCAACCAAATATGTTGCATGTGTTTCTGTTTCTGTGTGGGTGGGTGCTTGTTGACTGTAAGGCGCCCTGAGCTCCTGCGGGAGGGAGGGCGTCCTTTGAATACCTATTATTATTATTATTATATAAATTTGTATTTCTATCCACACACACACACACACACACACACACACACACACACACACACACACACACACACACACACACACACACACACACTACCCTGTCTTCAATAAAACCGTTACATGATGAAAAGACTTATAATTCCAAAGCAACAAACAAGCAACTCACATTTTTCTGACGTTTCCACTGTGTCGCGCGCGAGAGTGTGTGTGTGTGTGTGTGTGTGTGTGTGTGTGTGTGTGTGTGTGTGTGTGTGTGTGTGTGTGTGCGCGTGCGCGTGTGTGTGCGTGCGTGCGTGCGTGCGTGCGTGCGTGCGTGCGTGCGTGCGTGCGTGCGTGCGTGCGTGTGTGTGTTTTGGTTGTTTTGGTATCACACGTCTTTTCAACATTGTAACGGTGGTACTAAAGACAGGGCAATGAGGAAAACTCCAGCACAAATTAATGGCTTCCAACCAGGAACCAAAATCACGACCAAAATTCTGTCAAACCAACACCCTACAAGCTCAGCTGTCCCAGTTTCCCTTGAAAAAATGTGAAACATTCACATCAGATCTCATCTGAATTTGAAGTAAAGTTGAGACTCTTCCCACCTGTGTCGACAAATCAACAGAAACACCTGACTTCCACCACACACACCATAACATTGCAGAGGACAGCTAAACCAACAACAATTACTAGTCAATGACTAGACTGGTCACCAAAATGATCAGCTATACAAAGAAAGAAATGGACCAATCAAACTCAATTTACTTACAACGAAAGTAATTCACGCTTCAACACCACAAAAGAGTCACAGACGTTCTTGAACGGAATATTTTCCCTCAACCTATCACAGACGGGCTTGCAAGTGACTGCACAATGTGACTGCACAATGTGACTGCAAAATGTCCTCTGCTCTCAGGTAGGGGGGAAACAGTGTGAGTGTGCCTGTGTGCAGGTAAAGAAAAGCCCGCGTGCTCCTTTGTTGTTGAAGTCTAGCGAGTGAAATTTGCCACTGGCAGTTTTATCTCAAAAGTTTTCTCCGCATTCCATTCTTACTCCTATCAGCACAAAGAAACTGCACCTTTATTTTTTTTTTCTTTCTCCCCCCCTAAAGCTCAAACTCCTCTTGCCTGCCCCCTCCTCCCCCCCCCCCCCCCATGCGCTTATTTTCTCCTTTGTTGAATACTCTGTTTCTGTTCACGCCCTGTCTACATAAAAGTGTGTGTGTGTGTGTGTGTGTGTGTGTGTGTGGTGTGTGTGTGTGTCGGTGTGTGTGTGTCGGTGTGTGTGTGTCGGTGTCGGTGTGAGGCGGGTGGGTTGAAGGGTATGGGTGGGTGGAAGAATGTGTGAGGGGAAGGGGGGAGGGGGAGTGGGGGGTTAGCGTGCAGGCTGACGTTGACCGCTGGAGGATGACCATACAAAAACTGTTCTACCAGAACTGAAAATCGGTATCATTTGTAAACTCTTTTATAAACGTAACACTCCAAACCGGGTTAAACTTTGTAAGAATCTTTGCAGTTTTACACACACACACACACACACACACACACACACACACACACACACACACACACACACAAAGAGCTAAATCTAGGCGACCTAACTGTCAACACGTTATGCCCCTCGTACAGAAGTCGCAGCGAGTTAGACAAACAGACCTAACGTGACGTTTGCTGTCCGCGGCTGTGCCATTTGCTGTGCACAACCCCTGCTGCATATTTCGCCTCTTGACAGCTCGGACTACGACACAAGGGACCCATCCCATATAATAAGGGAAGGGTGCAAGTGGATAGAAAATTATCTTTCATTCTTTGACGATAACGGCTTGGTTCAGTTTCCCTGGGGCACCATGACACTTACTTTTGCAGCGCGAATCAACAGACAGGCCCTTGTGTATTCTGCAAAAGGCGGCGTAGATCATGCATGTAGTCATCCTCACATACATTTTGTTCAGTCATCGAGGAATGCTTGTGGTTACTAATACTAGGACAATGTGCTGTGACTTGTGATAAGTTAAAGCTGATTTACTGTACCAAATGACCCGACTGCACGTGACGATAAGCCGTTATGCAGTAAATGAAGAATAAATTTCATGTCGGCGAACAATAACTGTGCGATTTCGATTATACAACAGTGGCTAACGTTCTCCGGCTAGCAAAAAATTAATATGCAATATTTTAGCCACAATATAAGAATGCACAACATAAGGAGGAGCGTGTGTGTGTGTGTGTGTGTGTGTGTGTGTGTGTGTGTGTGTGTGTGTGTGTGTGTGTGTCGGGGAAGGAGGGGGGAGTGGCATAAACCCCGATACAAATCAATGAGAACAACGTGTGCGGACGCCCCAGCAGACACACTCATTTGTGCCTGTTATACAGACTTAGGATGCAGGCCAGTCCTAAATCAGCATCTGGGTCAGTGGGTGACCCCGTTTTCCGACACTTGGGTCGAACGCGAACAAAGGAGATTCTGCTAAGCGATCCAGAACGGCAGGCCGGTTTAGGGCTATCGATGTTGATGGACTTTGCACCCAGTGACCGGTGTCTACGTCAAGCTCCAGAGATGTCTGGTGTGTCTGACGAAGGCGAAATGCCTCGCACAATACAATGCCGGCTCTCAGGCACATAATGCCGCCTGTCACTCATGGGTACCAAAACGGTTGCTGATGTCACACTCTCTAGACTCTATAGTATATAGGCAAGGCTGTCTCGCCATGCTGGCCGGACTGACTCGATAAATTATTCTGACACGCGAGACTTATCCGCTGACCGTTCCAAACTGAGTATCATACACGTGCACACCGTCGAATCAAAGTTTATTTGAATGCATAAGGTTGGCATTCATTCAACTGAGTTGTCGGTAAAAGTCGGCTTTTATTACTGTTTTTTTGTTTGTTTGTTTTTTTGCTTTTTATGACGTAAAGTTATGTCGAAATATATATGTGTGTGTGTGTGTGTGTGTGTGTGTGTGTGTGTGTGTGTGTGTGTGTGTGTGTGTGTGTGTGTGTGTGGTGAGAGAGGAGAGAGAGAGAGAGAGAGAGAGAGAGAGAGAGAGCCTGTTAACCAAAACTCAAAACAAATACAGATTATACTCCAACCGACAACATAGCCGCACACACACACACACACACACACATACACACACACGCACACGCACACGCACACACACACAAATCACACCGTCGGCCCCACAGGGATCAAATTCTCCAAAACACTAACAGCTCAACGAGGTGTATTTGTGTTATCTGCCTCCAATTCTGTAGCCGGTCTGATGATGATGAGAGACTGCGGTCTTGGAGCCAGCGTCTGGGAGCAGGATAAGCGGGCAGATGGCGGGTATGCGAGCAGCACAAAGGTGTAGTCTGGGGACTGGTCGGAATGGGGCCAGGTAAAGGGTGTGTGTTTACACCAGTCACTTCAGACATGGTACCGCTTCCTGACTGCACTGATATAAAACTCGCGTACAGAAATCCTCCTCCTAGGTTATGAATAAATGAAAAAGCCTACGCGTAAGTTCGGCCTACGCTCAAAGTCCGTATAGGAAACTACTGTCGTAAGTCCAGTTATCACAAAGCCCGGCGGAAAATCACGTGTTCTGAGTCTGCACAGCACGCAGGGCGCCTCACGTTTGTGACTGAGGTCGCTGTTATCATCTTCAGCTGCCAGTTTCTGCCCAAAGGTGGTTACATCTGAATTAACTTCCGATACAAACATGCGAACAAATCTCTGATTAAAATGGCTGGCCGCGTGTGCCCTTCGACAGTACCAGAAATCTGCATGGCTCAGATACATAAATCAGCACATATGACCAAGAACCATAAACTTCCATGTGCTTGAAATGACTGTTCAACGAACTACATGATTGTTGACGCCTACAGAAAAACGAGGACAGTACACTCCAAACAAGTTTCAACTTCAAAATATACGTTCTGCGGCTTTGCTCTCACTGGAAGGGCCAGTGCTAATACTGACACATCCACACTGAGACGACTCGCTAGCAATTACGATTTTTAACGATTGCAACTTGAGCAAAATGATCTGCACGTTTTATTTCCGTGACAAAGTCAAAAATAGTGCATGTGACGACAAGAACCGCATGTACTGTAACCGGCAGAAAACAATGTCACAGTGCTGACAGACAGCCGGCCATCGATACCAGATTTGTCATGGCCGCACAATTTATGAAAACTGAACGGCAATTCCTACCAAGTGAGTTTGGGGTTGTACACAATGCCCTCAAGGACTTACTATAAAAAAAAAATCCGGTCTGCATGGATTTAAATTTGGCTTGTTGCACTTTGATTTTACTCTTGTTTACTGCACCAACAGCCGTTAAACTGAGTAAATCTTGCCTGTTTTTCGCATACAGAGCCAAAACCGAAAAAGAGTCAAAAACGTGGGAGACTCGTGACTAAGCCAACATTATTGCGAGAGACGGTAAGAATTCACTGCACACAATCTGCAGCACAAAACGTCGTAGTGTCGACTTCAGACCCATACCGTCCAGTACCACAGCCACACTGACGGTGAAACCTGCAAAGTGTTTGCAGGACTGCTCAGTAAGTCGGCCTGACTGAATGAGTCACGAAAACCTGCGAAATCTCCCATAACTGTGCAGTACCAACCAACCAACGGCACGCGGGACAACCTGAACTACTGCAAGACATCCTGAACAGCTGCGCCGTATACTGCGGGACTGCTTTGTTGCAACCTTCCCATTTCGCAGACGACTTTCTGGCACTCACATGTCATGCACACATACTGTACAAATAAAAAACTTCTTTGCCGACTGCAGCCGTTCAGCAGACTAGGTTTACCTAAAGCTGAGCTGGCGAAACAAACACACGTAACCCTGGGGCTGACATTCACTGGGGACACAATGCGATAGACAATTTGTTCATTTTGGCCACAGTGAAGTACGTGCTTATTCTGACTGCTACAAACACACACACACAACACACACACACACACACACACACACACACTGTATGTAAAAACTGTCACAAAACAAGAAAAACAACCTGACAACAAAAACAACAACAAAACCACACACAAACAAACACAAAACAAACATTTTGAGTGCCTCTCAAGCAGATTTATTTGAGTTTCTTTAAAAAAAAATCCAAATCTGGGGAGCAGCAACCAGCACTGAATACACTCTTTTTTTCAAGTTTTTTTTTTTACAAACACTTATACAGTACACTACACTGAATACACATTTTAAAATTGTCCGGGGGGGGGGGGGGGTACCTTGTGTGTGTCAGTGTGTGTGGTGTGGGGGGGGGGGTACCTTAATATTACTGACCTTCAAATCACTGACAGGCACTGTACTTATTTCTACTTAACGCTTCTACACTAACGCTACACGTACCATCATACGCCTGGTACCAGCTGTCTGGATCGCGTGGTGACATTGCACAATGTGGGCCAGATGATTTTACAGGAAGTATTTCTTAGATGTTGTAATTTACTTTGACATCACCTTCAGCAGGTTGTCAAGGAAACCTGACAGCATGCTGGAAGTGGAAATGGCGGTAACTTGACATGTCCGTTAACAAACTGTTAGTGAGTGTTACAACTACAGTTGTAGCTTGGGTAGAAAATGAGCTAATGTGCAGACACACCAAGTAAGACCAATTAATGACAGCAGAGCGTGGCTAAGCTTCCCAGATCTAGTATGACAACACACAAATCATAACTTAGTAGATCACCTGCTTCCTACCAGACACACTGTTTATCACCATCAGGAGACTGAACACACGGCAGACGACAGTATCGACATGTGAAATTTCTCATTAGCATTCCCATCACAGCCACTTCTGAATGACAAGCAGACAGACGGCTATACTGAGGATTTGTGGTCTGGGCGTATCACCGCTCGGACTATAATAGTCTTCTGCTGTATCGCCCAGTGACTGACACGACTCAAATACCGTGCAGATCAATCTCGTCTGAAGCACCCTCAGGAACACCGGGGTCCACAGGCACTGAATGATTCACTGAACAAACGAATTAATCTGACAATTACCCCCCCCCCCTCCCCTCCCACATAAACACACACACAATTCCCTGCTACCCAAAGCCAGTTTTAGTGCAGCACAGCATGGCTGTGTGTGTGTGTGTGTGTGTGTGTGTGTGTGTGTGTGTGTGTGTGTGTGTGTGTGTGTGTGTGTGTGTGCGCGCGCGCGCGCGTGCGTGCTTGTGTCACTCTGTGTGTGTGTGTGTGTGTGTGTGTGTGTGTGTGTGTGTGTGTGTGTGTGTGTTGCCGCTTTATGTAATCCCCACACACGTATGATATTTATGTATATATATATATACTATATATCTCTGTTCCTCATAATTTATACTTAAATTCTTAATTCGTTTATAAGCGCTTAGTGCCCACAATGGTGGGGATTTCAAGCTACGTAAGAATTATTATTATTATTAAATTATTCTCACACACACACACACACACACACACACACACACACACACACACACACACACACACACACACACCACCCCCGACACACACAAACACAAATCCAGTTCTTAATTTACAGTGGCCGCTCAATGCTCGGCGGTTGATAAGGCTGATGGGAATTCGGTAGTTGGGACTCGAGGCGTTTTCTGAAATCGATCAATCACGTCTTTTGTGACCGGGAATGGCTGAGATGTCGGCAAGCCTAGAACGGTATTACAAAATCCCCCCCCCCCCAAAAAAAAAAACAAACCCACCAACCAAAACAAACCGACAGAATGAAAAAAAAAAAATAGAGGAAGAGAGAGTCCGTTTGGTCATAAATTTCTGCGTCGGTAGGCGGCGATTTCTTCGGCTAATGCACAATTCCTAGATGCAGATGTTTAGCAGCCAGATTCTGTTAGTGTTGCAATTCTGTTAGCATGTAAGTTCGATGCTAACGCTATTGGACGCCGCGTTTTCGAAGAAACACGGCTATGGCTCGGACGAATACAGTCCACAAAAAGGAGAAATTATGCAGAGAATTAAACGCTAACACACACAGACTCTCTCTCTCTCTCTCTCTGTCTAAATAAATAAATAAAAACAAATAAAACCGGATGAGAAAAGCGAAAAAACATTCCACGCAATCCTTACAATACCAATACAAGAGTATTCAAAACAAATGTTTGTTTCATTTTTTTCCCAGCTAGACAAAACCAAACACATGCCACCTTGGCTCACAGAAACACATTTAAACTGTTGAGTCACAAGCGTTACAAACAGATAATATTTTACCAGTCAATTTGCTCCACTGCATTAGCGTTTTGGGTTTGGGGGTTTTGGGTTTTTCGGGGGGGGGGGGGGGGGGGGGGGGGGGGGGGGGGGGGGGGGGGGGGGGGGGGGGGGTTTGTGTGCAAACCTAGCAAGCCATTTCATCATAAAATTCAACTAATTACAGAGTACATAATGATAAATCATGAAGTGTGTTTTCAAAATGTTAAATGTTTTCTAAAGCACGGTATGAATAATTATACACATTTTCTAACACACATGACAGCAATCTGATGATGGCCTAGAGCTCGACACGGTCAACCAAACACACAATAAATGAAGCAAGTGATCAACCATTGGTAACCAGTACCTACCAAATCATTATACTTCCTGGATACATAGATTCAAATATTAAAAGAACTTACTTAACGGAGCCTCTACCGAGGAACCAACTAGACAAACAAACTGCCCAACATTACTATTAGGTGGACATCAACTGTAAGTAATGACAGTCTCTGCTTAATTAAAACTATTTCTACACATCACTTCGAGAGGTAAAGATGAACATGTTCACAATCCAAAGTGGTGGTGATTTTGGATACCATAATCAACTGCATGGCACTGACAGAGAGCAGACTAACTAACGCAGGTTAGCCGCAGACAATCAGAAAAGCACCCGTCAGCGTTCATCAGTACAGCCTCCGTACTATGGAAACTTGGCAACAGGTCAGAGAAAGAATGTCTCCGCACAGGCCCATTAGGATAATGGAAAAGGGCATAAAAACACCAGCAACAAGAAGTCACAATGTTAAGACAGACAGTACCGATTCCCGGCTGGTCCATGTTACGGACAGTAGGGGCCACTGGGTTCAAACGAAGAGAGCAATTCGTATACCCACTTGCAAAGACTTGAGCCCCATCCCCATGTGTGAATACTAACCTAACGCCCTCTGTCTGTGGAAGCGATCAACCTGATCACAAGTAACCGGACTACCGGTGCACAGAAAATAGCCCTACTGTACAAGAATGTGGTTATTTGGAGTTTTAAGGGTGATAGGTGTCAAGAAAGGGTGATATCGAAGACAGGGCGACGAGAAAAAAAAAGCCAGCACAATTTTGGGCTCACGGAGAAGACGCTGAGTCTCAGCTAGATGCGGGTGGGTGGGTGTTTGGGGGTTTAACGTCCTTTTCCACCACATAGGGTGATATCAAAGACGGGGCAACGATGAAAAAGCCCGCACAAATATTTGGCCCCAGCCGGGATCGAACTCACGACCAGAGCATTAGAAGTCCAACGCTCTACCATTCAACCACCCCGGGTCCCCTCAGCTAGATGCAATGCATGCCAGACCTAGAGTCAGATTAATGTCAGTAATAACATTTTAAATTCTGTGGAAAACTGAGACCATTCTTCCTCTTCTTCCGCTGAGCAGCCGCCATCAATGGGTTCATGATTCTGCTGCTTTCTGGGTTTGGGCTGTGTTTGGTCGATCAGGGAAACAAACAAACAAACAAACAAAAATATGACTAATAAAGGTGGGACACTCCGGCCACGAATGTGTCAGGGGTGCAGAGTTCCATTCCGTCTCCACAAAAGCGCGTTCACTCCACCAACACCCACAAGCGTGTTTCACTCCAGTGCAGGAGTACAGTAACGGACTCTGCATAGAGAATCAGAAAGCTATACGCCATTCTAAGTCGTACACTTCTGGCACTTGTCAGCCTGGACCCTTTCTTCCATCAACGCTGCATCACTTCACCTCGCCAAACTCGGGTCGAGGGTTACACGGGGGCAAATCGCCCTGCCTAGGGGCTTGTTACCGTCCAAGGGGCCAGTCAGCCAGTCAGGTAAAAAACCTCAGGTGTGGCCAAGACACGTCTGCTCACCTTCCTGTACGCACCGTCTTGAACCCAGCCCCCCCCCCCCCCCACACACACACCCCCCGCTCGTCCAAGCCAATTTAGAAACCTGCAGCTGATAATTTCCTTGACTTCCTTCAGATTTCTTTTTCCCTGTCGCTGCAAATTGGGTTTGTGCATTCACTGCTGTGTGAACTCCGTCAGGAACAAAGCCGTCCTCACGTTCACCTCCAACCTCATTCTTTGTCTAACCCTCCTCTGCAGCTGATGTCAGCTCCTGTTATAGACGCCACCACTTTTCCAGCATCCATGTCATCCATGGACGGCCTTGGGCAACAGCAGCCGTGTTCTGCAACGACGTTCACAGTTATACGCTTGCTGAAAAGGCTCTGGTCAATGTTGGTCTGGTCACAGCAACAATGCTCAGCAATACAGTCGGCTAGTTTACTACAAAGTTTAAAGCTTCAAGTACACAACCTGCTCGCAGAAGCGTAATCACGTTGAGTAGAGATGGCACAAAAATCGGTACAGGTCACTTGTGGCGTTTAAATTTGTAATCCTCAAATCCGGGAACACAGCCACCTGACTTCATAGAAGGCAACTGCCAAGTTATGCTGCCAATACATGTAGATGGACTGAATGATTTTTTCACTGCAAAATTTTGCCAGGTAATAAGTTAAACACACAAACAGGCACCAAAACGTATTCCATGTAAAGATCTTCTACCAGACTAATGGCAACGTTCTTATGCCAGGATTTATTGCTGATAATTTATTGCTGATAATTTATACCTAACTGTAAACTGTAATTTATACCTAACTGTAAACTGTAAACATACACCACTTTGCCTGGCTTAAGTTGTCAAAGGCCTCGTCTGATCCAAACATAGTGAAACCCAACCTCCAGAGGTGTCAGCTCTGTCCTCGCTGTCCTGAATCTTAAGCAGAAATTGGATACTGCCTGGCTTAACCTCGAACACCGTCTTCAAAGGCCTGTCTTTCAACAGTCTGACCTTCGCTAGTCGACACCAGACAGTGTGTGACTTGCAGCCACAAGGACTCCTTGGCTTTCAGTGGTATTTAACCTTGTCTGATCCCGAGAGAAATGTGTAAAATGGTAAAAAAAACAACAACAAAAACAGCCATTTTGCATGTCATGTACATTGTAGTTTATACTACATAATCAGAGGTTCAAGTAGCATTCCTTCTCTGTAGGGCTGCCGAAAGGAATTTCCTTCATATGACTAAAAAATATTGGGTGTAAAAAAATATTTGGATTTCAAGACACATGCAATGACATACCTCTCTACCGGAAAAAGTAAGTGTAAGTCTTTCATAAAGACAGAAAAAAATTGAGAGAGAGAGAGAGACAGAGAGAGGGATATGAAACTACAGCTCTTTATGCGCGCCTGCAGTTACGGGAAGCCTATAAGGAGTATAGGAGATGCAACAACATTCAAAATCACGTTATGCTCATTTCCTTCACATCTGTCAAACTTCACAAGATTAATTTAATTATCTGTCTCTGCATGCAGGAGAAACAAAAAAAGCTACTCAAATTTAACGCACGCATAACTCAGACAGAGGTGACAGAAAAGAGAGATCACGGGATACATATATTTTATATATATATGATATTCCTCAAATCTGATAGCTGAGCCTAACAGGGACATCATAAATTTGACTTCAACGGTTTCTCCCTCAGGCTTCACTCTTTTTTTTCTCTTTTTTTTTACACTTTTGTCGCGGGAGTGAGACCCCTCCAGAGGTCCCGCATAGCCAAACAATCGTTCTTGATGCGTCAAGGACTTCAAAGACTCACTGAGAAAGAGCTGCCTGCCTTGCTCTGAATCCCGCTGCCCTGTCCAAAAACTGGTCGGCCTTTGTTTTCTAACCTAATTGTGGACCCCGAGGGGACAGACAAGCTTTCATCACCTGCAGGGAAGCATCAGTCACCACCCCCCCCCCCCCCCCCAGCTCAGCTCAAAACAGTTTTCTCCCTTAGGGGCATGGTGACAGCCCTTCTACGTGTTTGCCCTCATCATGAGGTGTTCAATTAGTCGGTGGTTCCTCCCGGCCCCGCACTGTCAACTGGAGGTGTTTTGGCCAGCCTGCCACCGGCTGGAGTCAGACTTGCAAAATGCCTGTGTGCTTGGCATTTTAACTGTCAACCCGCCGTACCCACTTGTCTGTGGGGATTTGGGGGCGACCCTCCACTTTCAAGCATGGAGCCAGTAATTGGAAAACTGAAGGCAGTTTACAGAGGATAACCCCCTGGCGTTTCACACCATTCCTGATATATTTCAACACACTCGTACAAGTCGTAGTTATCCTAACCTACTTGTTCAATTATAACAACAACCCAAAAAGTCAAAAAAAAATATGTGGCCATTATAATTATATAATATTTAATTCATACCTAGTATTAGTGTAAGTTATCCTAAACTAATAACAAAAAAACCCCAAAAAACTGTTTGACATGCAACAACACAATCACAACTACAAGCAACATGACACATGGGTGAGATGCTGGCATGCAAACAAATTCCAAAATTACTGATTTCCAACAGTAATCTGATTATGACTTGAAAAAGACAAAAAGAAGAAAACAACAACAACAAATAAATGATGAACTTTTCTTTGGAAACGGAAGGCCGCCGGGGGGGGGGGGGGGGGGGGAGCTAGTAAAAAATTCTGATGAAAGAAAAAGCTCTTCTGGAGGTTTTATGGCTTGTTTTGAAACGCTGATCATCGATCGGCAACTTCCACCAAATTTACCTCAATCACAAAGACATTCCTCTTTCAAAAGTTTCTTACCACTTTGATCTTCAAAGCCCTACATCGCCACCAATGATCTGAGGAACTTAAAAAAATTCAATACTTCCACACTGACACTGCCACACACACACACTTGCAGTGAGGTGGCTTGTGTACCCTGCATAGCATCAAATACACATGTATACGTGTATGTATGTAGAGCTACAAATCTCTCTCTCTCACAGACACACACACACACGAGCCTTTGCGGCTTACATGAGATCTACATGAACAATCTCTCTATCTCTCTCCCCCCCCCCCCCAACATGCACACATCTCCCCCCCCCCCACCCCCCCTGTTTTCTAACATACTCCTCACCACAATTCCTACCCTCCCCCCCCCCCCCGAATTACACACACTTATACACACGTATCAACTCCATCGAACCCTCCTATCCCCCCCCCCGGCCCCCACCACCACCACCACCACCATCACGGTTTTTTTTTTGTTTTTGTTTAAACTTACATGTACACACTTACCTCCTCACAGCTGCACCCCCCCCCCCCCCCACACACACACACACTTACCCCTTCACACACACACGCACACATTTCACAACAACCCCTCCCGTCCCCCATCCCCTCCCTCCCCCACCCCTCGTGGTTGTAGGGCGGACAGCAGGGGGGCACCGATGGCGCGGTTTGTCACTGACAGGACACGAGAGAGAGAGAGAGAGAGTGAAAAGCCTAAACAGCACTTTGACAGATTGCCTCCCTAGTCTCAGTACCCCGCCGTGACTGACCCTATCACTGCCCCCTACACATAAAAGGGCCCACTATCAGCAGGTGTTGCTTTGAGTTTGATTGCGGTACTTATTAATGAGCTCTATCGCCGGGAATGACCGGTCTCCGGACTAAAATAGAGAAGCTTAGTGGGCGGTATTGCAGTTTCCGATAGGCTACTCCGCTACTTTCGCGGCGGGCGCGTACTGAAAGGGCATTGTTATTGTTGTCTGCACAGCTAGTTAAAGTTAGTCTAGAACCTGTGCAGCGTACAGTGTACTAGAGACATGTATGTCATAACATGTCATGTATGCCTCTGAGTGCCTGTGTTGCGGTAGACCTGTGTAAATGTCACACATGAAATTTAAATGAGTATCTTTCACTAAGATTTACTGCTGACAGACTAGACACCGTGAATGAATTATGCTGTGGTAAAGTCCTCAAGAAATCAACTGAAACCCTGGTTCATGAACAAACTGAAGAATTTCATTGTGGTGGCTTCTCACTGGTGAACCTCCCCATCACAAGAGTGACTTCATCCTTAAATAAAGGGGGAGGGAAAGGGCAACTTTAATGTGGTCAGTTTTGTCCACCCTGACAGTGGGCATGTGTCACTGTACTGTAGATGAGGTGCCCGCTCAACTAACTGCCTTTTACTGGGATAATTCACCAATTATACTGACTCCCTTGTTACTTTCCTGCAATACTTCATACTTCAACTTCAAGCCAACATCCGAAGTGGGCGTTCTGAATCCATAATAAACTACAAGCTTGCACTAACAGATGTATATGTACTGTATGTGATTGTGGGTAATGTGGTTAACAGCACTCAACTGCTTGGGTATAAATCAAACAAGTCTTTCTTGTTTTTGTTTTTTTTCAGTAGTTTTTATTTCTCTGTGTGTGTGTGTGTGTGTGTGTGTGTGTGTGTGTGTGTGTGTGTGTGTGTGTGTCCTTTTTTTTTGGGGGGGGGGGATTTTTTATTTGTTTAGGGTTGGCTGGTTTTTGTTTTGTTTTTATTGAGGGTGGGGGTGGGGGGGGGGGGTTGCTGTAGTTCTCCCTAGCTCCCTTAGTGTCATTTCATGTTCATACCTACTGCTCATAGGCTGACACTGGGCACACCGACCTTAGTACTTGGCTGCACCAACCTAAGAGCTCAGGTGCAACAGTGTCCATGCACAACATGAATAAGCGCCCGGGTGAGACCAAAATCAATATTTGCCGTGCAGGCGAAGGGTCATCAAATACATGTCATAAATCCCAGCAGTATTAAGTGTTACAGCCACACCACTCCAAACTGTCTCCTGTACAGTGTGTGTCAAGAGCCATCCATCTGTCATTGTCACACTGTGGGAACTGAGCAATGATAACAAACTGTGCCGTTTTTGTGGACCTCTGGCCCCAGCCTTTCATATCCTCACCCAGTAGCGACACTTTTTCAGCACAACCGCACTCCCATTGTGGGCATACATCTGCCAGCACACATGTAACCCTGTTCACTCTATGACTTTTGGGGGGCAAAATAACAGACGGGACTAGTTGGCATGTGGTTTTTTACCTACACTGGACGTGTAAATTGTAATACTCACAGTAATACAGCCAGTAAGCTTTAAAATTGCATGTTTCTCAAGAGGTGTTTAGACCAGAAATTAACTTCAGCCTTCTACAGTGTGTGTGTGTGTGTGTATAGTGTGTGTGTGTGTATACATGTATGTGTGTGTGTGTGTGTGTGTGTGTGTGGTGTGTGTGTGTGTGTGTGTGCGCGTGCATGTTTGTGTGTGTTTACCTTGCAGATGAAAGGGGGGGGGGGGGGGGGGGCAAGAAAACACACGAACAAATAGGTCTTTTTCCCTACACAAAAATAAGCGGGCAAATACTGCATGATAATAAAATGCTGACAATAATGAGGTAAGGCCCTTTCTTGTCTGCAGAAATGGGGAAAAAATAGTCCAGCATTTAACTCTTTTTCCTGGGTCATGAGTTCAATTCCCAGCTGGGAGCTAACGCTTTTCTGGCATTTATCTCCTTGCCCCTTCTTTTGTGGAAAGGGATGCTGTTATGTACCCCCAACAACCAACCAACTGACTGCAAAAAATGAGAGAGGTCTACAGGTCTAATAATGCAGTGTTACAGTTACCAAAAATAGCCTCCTGCACACAAGATTGATTTTATGTGAAATTTCACCTTGAGGTCAGGTCTGCCATCATTTGAGAAAAGGGCCTAAGTGTTCACCAATCTGATAGACACTTAGGCTTTTCAAAATGACAGTAGAGGTTTTGGCAGTGAACAAAGTCATCCATCATTTAGAAGCTTTCACACACTCCTCCGCCTTGCCCCCCCCCTCCCCCCCTTACCACCCCCAACCTGTCCATGACACACAAACACACTTGTATACACACGGAGAAGAAAATCAATTGACAGGCAAACGTAAGCTGGCCCGAGGAGACTAGATGGCATGCAGGGATAAATTACTGTAATTTATCACATTCGACTCCACTGCAGTCTTTAGGAGTCTACTCAACTTACAGTCACTCTACACTGTGTGCCACAGATGACTGCACATTTCTCTATGGCCAGAGCGAAAGTGAAAAGTGTAATGTACACTAATGCAGTAACCTGGCAGTTTTAAAACTGGCCTTTACAAATTTTACACAACCATCAATGGTAACATAGAAGGCAGGATGTATGTGAGTATCTGTTTCCAGACATTGCTTGCTGGAAAGCTAAATCTGGCTCAGTTATGTACCATCATTTGAGTACATACATGTATACATGTGAGACAGGTACTTTCAATCAGATCTTATCCAAAGCTGTGCACATGACCAAGCTACTATACTCTTTACTCTTGAATTGTTCTTGTGTAAAGAAAAAAACAATAATTCACTGAAACGCTCTCTCTCTCTCTCTCTCTCTCTCTCTCACACACACACACACACACACACACACACACACACACACACACACACACAGACCGGCCCCCCCCCCTCCTCCTCCTAAAACACACATGCCGGCAGACGACATCCGTACACTTACTTCTGCAGGTCGGGCGACTGTCAAACCGTCTGACTTGGAAGTTGAACCACCAGGCATGGAATGGGACGGAGTATGTTTTGGACTAACGAATGCCCCATCCGGTAGTTCGTCAGGTCGAAAGTCTGTCCGAGGTGCCTGTCGACTGCTCCCGTCTTCGGACCGCGGTTTGGCTGCTTGTTGCAGGACGCGTGCACTGTCGGACCGCTGGTATTTTTCCAACTTCTCCTCCACCTCCCGCATGTCCTGCTCTTCCATCTGCTTCCTGGCTTTCGCAAAATACATCCTGGCTGTCCGTTAGCATGCACATTACGACAAAAACCCTCCTAGAACAACTTCTATCAGCTACCCATAACGGCCCGAGCTGTCATTGTTTTTCCCCCTCGCCATCTTGGGAGCCAGTCAATGCTTGGTCATCACTTCCGGGTCAAATGTTGACCTCTCCGTGAAAGTGAGAGTAGAGGGGGCGGATCGGATTAACTCGATAGAGTTTACACTTGCTCTTGTTGTAGGCTAAAGTTTCACAGAACACAGAGCGGGTGCTGCTTCACGCTTGATCGCGTAGTCGCAAAGCCAGCGTAATGACAGATTAGTCTCCATTCGAGCGGCGGCTGAGGGTGAATGGATACTTGACTGAGACTGAAAGCGCGCGTCGTCTGCTATTAGACAGTGCAGATCAGTGTGAGACCTTTCAAGTTCCCACACGAAATCGGAATTAATCATACAGTGTGTGTGTGTGTGTGTGTGTGTGTGTGTGTGTGTGTGTGTGTGTGTGTGTGTGTGTGTGTGTGTGTGTGTGTGTGTTTTCATCTGCCGACTGACTTTTCATATCAGTCACTGTCTCAGTGACGGCGGTAGTGCAGGCCGGGCTTTGAGTCGGTGCCACAGAGTCGGCGATCGTCATAATGAGTGTGTCAATTCCACTGTTATCGGCGTCAGTTCACACACGCGGCACATGCACAATGACACGCGCGCGCGCGCGCACACACTGACACACACACACACACACACACACACACACACACACACACACACACACACACACACACACACGACACGCGGCCGGGCTCACACACACACACACACACACACACAACACACACACACACACACACACACACACACACACACACACACACACACCCCCCTCGCCGCCGTCTCACCGCTTTACTTTGGTACCGCTGTTTGTTGTTGTTTTCAGTTGACTTGCTGGCTTGTTTGTTATTTCAAGTGGTTGGTTTCGTTTATGCCCAGTGTTTGTTTGTTTTTGTGTTTACGTTTGCTCTTGTTTGTTTGTTTGTTTGGGTTTGTTTTTTTGTTTTTTGGTTTTTTTTTTTTTTTTTTTGGGGGGGGGGCTGTGTGTGTGTGTGTGTGTGTGTGTGTGTGTGTGTGTGTTGCCCGGGGGGTGGGGGCGGGGTATGAGTCTCCCTTCCAGAATGAAAATGAGAGCAACCGTGCGTGCCTCCCATTCCCAAAGTCGACTCAGCATATCAGTGTCAAGATAAAATGAATAAATGCCTTGCAGACTTACCCTGCCGCCAGATAGCGATCGATTGCCTTCCACAAATACACGCTACTAGCGATCAGATCCAGAACACTGACGGCTCAAGGGTCGTCTTGCGTCATTGGATCCAGCGGGGTGGAATGTATGTATATCCCGTCTACAAACAAGCGCCAATCGACCAAGGTCTTGCCCCCTCAGTGTAATGACGGGCCGTTCTTTGAGGCACAGTAGTTGTGATCAAATGCGGCCGTGTGTCACAGACAAATTGATTGTCGCGGTGTAGGAGGGATGTTATGTAGACGCACGCACGGACGCCGCTGGCACGCACGTACATCAGCCGGCCGGCGCGCGCGCGCGCGCGCACACACACACACACACACACACACACACATACACACACACACACACACACACACACACACACACACACACACACACACACACACACACACACACACACACACACACACACACACACACACACACACACACACACACACACACACACACACACACACACTGACACCGTGACAAAGGCAGTCAGTTGGGCGCACACACTGTCAGTGACTAGGCCTGAGAATCATCACACTCTGGCCTGTAACTTGAAACGGGAAAACTGACGGAAATGAAAAACCAAACGAAAAAACTCTAGAAGTTGAAACAGTGACTGATCCGCTTTCCCTAGCCTGGCAAACCAAGACTGACACTGAGACAGATCGAGGGCAAGGAGAATTAACACATGGCACAAGTGATGTCTGTTGGGTCCGATGCAAGAGAAGTTTATTGATTTGTTTGTTTGTTTGATTGATGTTTGTTTGTTTGCTTTTGAAAGTTGCTCTTTCTTTGTTTGATGTTTGTTTGTTTGTTTGTTTGTTTGCTTTTGAAAGTTGCTCCTTGTCTTCAGTTGTTGTCCTGCTGAAGTTCTGGTTGGCGAAACTTGAGAAAAACAGTCTGGTCAGTGTTTGTGCAGTTGTCAAGTTACGTGTGGAGATATGTTGAAGAGCCCGTCGTCTTATCGAGGTAAAACGATGACACACAGGCGAACAACTCCTCACGTAGTGAATTCTTATGGACTGCACGTTGTCTCTTTCACCCACAGAAGACACGTGAGAGCGTAGTAAAGTTATAACCGTGTGGAGTTTATTTCAGCACTTCTTTGGGGTCCCGTCGGAGGTGCCAAAATGTTACGTGGGGAGATATGTTGAAGAGCCCGTGTCTTCTGTGAGTGAAAGAGACAAAAGCAGTCCACAAGAACTCGCTACGTGAGGAAGTGTTCGCCTGTGTGTCATCATCGTTAGTCTCGACATTAAGACGACTGGACGGGCTCAGTCTTCGACACATCTCCACACGTAACAGCACTGTAAAAACAACGTTTGTGGGAAAATCAGAAAGGGAAACTATTTATCTGTTGTGATATATTCCCTAATGGTATCACGCGGCTTTCATTTAAATTCGTTATGCGCTAAATGCCATCCGAATCAGTTTCGAGTCAAACACTGAGTACTGACATTCCGGAAGCCGCCTGTATGACTTCAGTTTACTAGGTATTGCCAGTGGGCTTGACACTTCTTTCTCAAAACGAAATTGTTCGTCTTATCGACGACTTTCCCAACCTCATCTGTGAACTCTTCATATTCCTGCCCTTCTCGGTAAACAAACGCATTGGCAGTGAGTGCTTTTCCTCTGCAGGTGACGCTGAGTTGGTATACAAACTTATACTACGGTCAAATCTGTGTTTCAGGGGAAGGAACTGCCTACTTTTGAGGAAACCGCTAGCCTATCATGGATTCCTTCCCTTGCAAAGAGACCCGGGGGCACCTGCGATAGGGGTTACCTCCCCTGCCCCATTGTTCGTTTGGCCCGAGCTGAATGGCGATTGGCTGGCGGGTTTTCATTGAATGAGAGCATTCGCTAGCACATGGAGAATGCACAAAAGATGACTGTCGGCGAATCGTAGCTTTACTCGCTAACTGCTGAAGATACAGAGAAGGGGGAAAAAAAACTTGTTTTGTTGATTATCAGCGACACAGGATCTGCCTTTGGAGGTGAGTTTGAATCGTTTGTGAGGTGTTATGTTCTCGAGATTTTATCGAGGGTTGTTTTCCCATGGCTGAAGACATGGGGGTGATGCTAGTGTCAGAGAGGGGGGGTTTAACTTGAACTGGCGAAGCATTCGGCCAGGATCAGTCAACAAAGGGAAAGGCCGATAGGCCGTGTTTGTGTTTTCCCTTCAAGTCTGCACCAGGCTTTAGCGAGGGCCAGTATGGAGCGGTGTACTGTTTAGTGTGCCTGTGTGTTTGCGTGTGTGTGTGGGTACAAGCTTCGAAAATCAGGCCGGCGTGACCTCTATTAGGAGTGGTCGAGTGGAATGAGTAAAGGGGGGTTTTGGAGGGAAGGAGGGGGTACTTGAGAGAGAGAGAGAGAGAGAGAGAAGAGGGATACAGACTTGTGTAAACACACACACATGTGAATAGCTGGGCGATTTGCACTAAAGTCTATGCACAGTGTAACAAATCAAATTAGGCATTTTTATCAACAAATCAAGGCTCAACAGCGGATAAGACTGAGATCCACCATTAATTAAATTTTGTACAAACAAGCAGGCACTGGGTCCTATGAAATTTCTGGTAAACAGAAGTGGTTTTCCTGTCTGAAAATGTCAGTTTGAGTCAGTTGCCACTGTGACTGATGTGTATGTTTAACAGGTACAACATCCTACATGGTGTGTGTCTTTAGAATACTATTTTGACACAGGAAAATAAAACTTTCCAACAGTCAATGACAGAATACAAAACCTGCAGCTATAGTATAGCTTTAGTAGTATAAGGATAAGACTCATAATTTAGTTTGCAGAATCAACACGACATACACTTATTTCAAAACTTAACATCAGTACAGTGTTTGTTTATACAGCCCAGAAAAGGGTACCCACTTTATTGGAATTTATTATGGTGTTCACTGTACATGCATCCACCTCCATGATCTATGTAATGCTGTATGATATGATTTCT
>JACVVK020000702.1:0-7500 GCA_018292915.2 Batillaria attramentaria | reverse complement strand
CCCCCCCCTCCAAAAGGTGTGTTTCCTCCTCTGAATCACTTAAAATCGTGACAAAATGCATCAAGTTGCACATATTTTCCTCCTACAAAACGTGTTTTCTTCCCTGAAGCACTGAAAATTACCAAACTGCACAGATTTTAGTCTGGGCCCGCATGTAAAAAGCGGGGTTAGGGAGTTTAGCGCCGGATTAGAGTCTAACCTCGAACTAAACTAGCTCTAGGGTTAAATTTTTTGTTGTTTTTTTTTGGTTTGTTTTTAAAATCAGGAAGCAGGTCCACTCCAGCAAGGTGCCTATGCCCTTATAGAAGGATTTTTGTCTTTCTTTCTTCGCTTCCTTTTTTTTATTTTGTTCTGTTTCGGGGTTTCTTTTGTCCTAGTCTGGGTTACGCCCATAGCCGTGGGTTAAATTAACCTCGAGTTCTACATACGGGCCCAGATTTTTAAAACAAAATTCCGGGAGGAGCATGCCTCCAGACACCCCTAGCATAACGTGTCTGCTTTGCAGATCTGCTTACTCGTGCCTTTGCCACTTCATCACTAAATGGTGCACACTTTACCCCCTTCTGCATCATGGACCATTTTTAAGCCCTGAAGTATGCTATTCTCGATTGAATCGATACCATTAAACGCTAGACATGCTAGCTTCAAATGCACTGAATTCAGCTGCAAGTGCAGCTCACCCAACGCCCTGCCCTCAGTACTTCCGTCTGCCTCTGAATGGTTAGTTAGGCCTCTCAGTCTCAGCCACACGGGGGGGGGGGGGGGGGGGGGGCAGTATTAGTGCATCAGTATTACATGTAGCGAGCCAAAGATGGCTGTTCAGCCATTGAGGACCAGTTTTATGACGTTTTCCTATTACGCATTAGTGCAGCAGGAATGGTGACGTTCACAGTCAAAGACCGTCGTTCCGGATGTAACCAGGCCAGGCGCAGTGTCGATCCCTCCTTTATGCCAGCGTTGGGCTTGAAATGCTCCGGTCGTGAACTCGAATCCCGGCTGGGGCCAAGTATTTGTGCTGGCCTTTTTGTCGTTTCCCCGTCTCTGGTATCACCCGTATGTGGTGGAAAAGGAGGTTAAACCCTCGAACCTCCCCCCCCCCCGCCCCCCCCCCCCCCCTGTAATGCAGCCTGGTCGAGTTGTCAAAAGCGTTACACCTCTCTCAGCCACCGAGGAACATTTCGGCGAGTTACGAGTTACGACCTCCCCGAGCACAGAGAATGGGCAGCCAAGATAATCATCGAACTACCCTGTGCCCCGTCAAGCTGTGGCTAGCTACAGCGGATTGTCCGACTGTTGTGCGTCAGATAAAAATGAACGCAGCCCTTGTGAACGCCGAAGGGTGTCCTGAACGCTCAAAGAATGTTGCCACTCAGTTGTGGCGAAACACCGTTAGCAGGCAGCTTATGCGAAATTGCTCGTTTGGGTATTATTGTCTGGGTCCCTAAACAGCTCAGGCTTCAGCCCCGAAATCCACCTCAAACATGAGGTAGTCTGCGTCCTGTCCGTAACCTGTGCTGTGCTAACTCGTGATTTATCGGGCTGGATGGTAGACTGTAAACGCGCAATATTGGCCGTGATCATGTTTGATCAAAACGTGTGCTTTAAAATGAGATTCGCATGTTAGATGTGGTGTTATCTTTTGAAGCCTTTCCGTTTGAAGTTTAGCAATAACGTCTTTGGTGTTGTCGACCAAACAGGACTGAGAGGTTTAGGTTGAGAAACTTTATGGCTTGGTGCAGCCGTGGCCTGTCCGTTTTGAATGATTGATTTTTGACAAGTCAGGGTGCACGGGCAAATTAAATTACGGTTTCACCGACTTCAGGCTGAGCAGCGTGGCTGCGTGCTTAAGGTACGATGCACGAGCTGTGTCGTATTGAGAGAGGGGGTAATCTTACTTTGATTGTCTCGGTGCGCGTGTAAGCTACTTTGTGTGTGTGTGTGTGTGTGTGTGTGTGTGTGTGTGTGTGAGAGAGAGAGAGAGAGAGAGAGAGAGATTTAGAGAGAGAGAGAGAGAGGGAACAGTGATACCTCTCTCTCTCACCACGTTGCAATGCTCCTCTCACGATGACTTTGATAATTCTTTCAGTGTTCATAATGTTCATTGTCTGATGACGTTCTCTGTCTGTGCGCGGGGAGCCGGGGTGGCCGAATGGTAGAGCGTTGGACTTTCAATGCTCGGGTCGTGAGTTCGAATCCCGGTTGGGGCCAAATATTTGTGCTGGCCTTTTTTCTCGCTGCACCGTCTTTGGTATCACCTACATGTGGTGGAAAAGGACGTTAAACTCCCAAACACTCACCCACCCCACCCTGTCTGTGCGCAACTGTCTCTGCAGCCTCAGTCATACACACACACACACACACACACACACACACACACACACACACGAGATGGCGTGGCATGCTATTAAGTTTCACTTTAAACTCTGTGTGTGTGTGTGTGTGTGTGTGTGTGTGTGTGAGAGAGAGAGAGAGAGAGAGAGAGAGAGAGAGAGAGAGAGAGAGAGACTCGGGGGAGGGGGGGGGAGAGAGAGAGAGAGAGAGAGAGGGACTCGGCACATCAAACTCAAGGAGATCCTTTCACGACAGACCAGACAATGTTGTTCACAGGTCAGTGCAAATCACCGCCGTGCGTCCATCACCGCTGACTTTAGGGTTTGTTAGAGCCGTAGTGTGAGTCACTCCTCTCTCTCCCAGAACACAGACAACATTGGCGCCTCATTGATCTCTCACTGTTCGCTGCCGAGATTCTATTTCCACGGACCGAGAGAGACAGGGACGTGTCAGCCTCACCGAAGTATTGCTTGAGAGACATTTTATTGTCGTTGTCAATAGTATTGTCTCTGTGAGGGAGTTTTTTGTGGCTTTGCCATTGAGTGTACCTGTCATTCGCTCTAGCTGTTGGTCGTTCCAAACGTGAAAGGTGTGTGTGTGTGTGTGGGGGGGGGGGGGTGGTAGGCAGTCGGTGAAATGCTTGGTTTTCTGTTTCAAAAGGCGTTGGTTATAATCTCACACCATCTCTCGGATAAAATGGGATCTTCAACGTGCACAACTGACACTTGTACACAGTGTCCCACACAGGTCCCACCATAGCCTCATACTGAGGCTGATACTGAACAAATAGACCGGCGCTGAAAAGCGCAGCGTCTGCCACAGTCATGCGGGCACGCGCTTTTCTGTTGACTTGGGTCGTTGCACTTTTCGATCGTACGACCAGCGGACGTCAGTGTACCGTAGTACTGCATCCAGAGCTCTACTGACCGTTTGAAATACACTTTTAAACCACTCACGAGCGGAAATGTTTAAAGAAGGAAAAGTCCTGTCTGAACTGACGCCTGAAACCTACAGGAAGCTTCTGTCTCGTGCCTTCAGCAGTGGGCATTGTGGAAATCTCACGTCAATAAATTTTGCGAGAGCCGCGCAACTGAATACCGTTTTTGCCAATATTCATTTTAGCGTTTTCCGACACCGCCGTCGTGCATCTTCGTTTGAGTCTGCAACGGCTATGCACACCCCCTCCTTTCTTAGCGTTGACAGCTCAGCACGGTAGTCGTTAGATTTACGCGCATATCGCGCTGTTCGGAGCTGTTCTTTCTTGCTGAAGTTGGCTGTCGCATCTCCGGTGCTGTGAACGAAGGTGGTCAGCGAACAAAGGCTGGCGCGGAGATAATGCAATTTGCGCTCTGATTCACGGGGAACAACTCGATTAAGTTAAGGGAGGGAAGCGGTGGAGACCGAGTAGCGGTGGATGGGTGTAGCCTGTAAACTGCGGTAAGGAACGAGAGTTTGTCGTGTGCTAGTGAAGTCTAACAAGTTTGATTGGTCGCGGAGGGCGGCGGGAGTGGTGCAGTGTTTGGGGTCAGTGATAGTCTCTCTCTCTCTCTGGTGGGTGGGAGGGGGGGGGGCAAAAGTTACAGGGATAGCAATTATTATGATCATTTTCTGAAACTGACTGATACCAGTTAAACAGTTGCTAAGTAGTTAGCCACGTCAGTCGAAAAGTTGTTGAGTAGCTATCCCTCCGCGAGTTGGAGTAGTGGCGTGATTACGTGGCCGGCTCTGCCCTCGTCAGCAGTGACGTAATAATGCCGTAGTTACGCCGCCGTTCTACGCCAGGCTTGGCAGTGCAGCTAGTCTTTTGACATTGTGTTGTCTGTCAGACACTTTGTCTTGGTTTTCAAAACGGGGAAGAGTGGAGAATTTGACATGTCACTTCACCAAATTAAGCCAGAGAATTTGACATGTCAGTTCACCAAATTAAGCCAGAGAATGTGACATGTCAGTTCACCAAGTTAAGCCAGAGAATGTGACATGTCACTTCACCAAATTAAGCCAGAGAATTTGACATGTCAGTTCACCAAATTAAGCCAGAGAATGTGACATGTCAGTTCACCAAGTTAAGCCAGAGAATGTGACATGTCAGTTCACCAAGTTAAGCCAGAGAATTTGACATGTCAGTTCACAAAATTAAGCCAGAGAATCTGACATGTCGCTTCACCAAATTAGGCCAGAGAATCTGACATGTCAGTTCACCAAGTTAAGCCAGAGAATCTGACAAATTAAGCCTTGAAACTAACACACACAGTGCTGCGCCCACCCAAAAAAAAAAACAACAAAAAAAAACCCCCAACAACAACAACAACAAAAACAAACAAACAAAAAAAAACAGGCAAAAATTCCGAAATTACTCTCACTACTTGGTTCTGGCTACAGCATATATATATATTATAAAGGTGAAGTGAAGCATGCGGCGACCTGAATTTGGCGTAACACTGTGGCCGCGTAAGGTTATTATTGATTAGATACGCGGTAATGACAGGCGGTGGCTGGCTCTGTCAGCAGCTTCAATCCACACAAGGTCAGTTCACATCAGTTCTCTTTACATACAGTTCTCTCTCTCTCTCTCTCTCTCTCCAACATGTACATATTTACATAATCATGTTAGTTTGCATTAACTTTTATCATTTCTGTTTCTTGGTTATCCCTGCCATCTATTTTAACTATCATGCTTATTCTCCGCCTTCCTGTATTTCATTTTTAAGTGTCTGTAATGTGTATACTCCTAAGCTTTTAGTCTTATACTGTAGTCTAGCAACGGCAAGGTTGTAAACTGGCCCTTTGGCCAAAATCTTCTACCGTTGTAAAATAAAGGATTGTCATTGTCATTGTCATTGTCTCTCTCTCTCTCTCTCTCTCTCACACACACACACACACACACACACACACACACACACACGCACGCACGCACGCACGCACGCACGCACGCACGCACACACACACACACGCCACAGAATTTATTTGACGGTTCAACGAGAGGGGACTACTACACGTTTGAATACAGTTTGAGGAAGCAAAACGGATTGTTATGTACACTGTTATTTACAACCAAAAGTGAGGCGTTTAATCTTGTTTAATCTTTAATGGATGTCAAGATGTATAAAGCCGTCTGAAAGTTTGAAAATCGTTCAATTTATGAATATAAATGAGGGGTGGGGTGGGGGGAGAGGATACCGAGGCATAGGTACAAAGACCTGTCTTCTATTTTGTCCTTGCTAAACTAGGAAAACTACACTACCCCCCCCCCCCAAAAAAAAAAAAAAAAAAAAATCACACGCATATATCTCTGAGAGAGAGAGAGAGACACACACACACACACACCACACACACACACACACACACACACACACACACACACACACACACACACACACACACACACACACACACACACACAGAGCTCGCGGCAAACTACCAGAACCGGTAATAGGCAGCGAGGTAGGTGCGCGTGTCAGGTGTAACAGAACTACTTAGTAGTGACGTCACGATACAGGTGGTTGTGGCGGGGGTTTCCGTCGCAGTGGTGATTTGTCGGATGCCCGTTGGACTGATGCTGTGTCTCTCTTTGGCGGGAATGTGAAAAAGAACCGGGTGGTGTTCCTTCCTCAGGGACGCAATTAAGGGCTCCACTCTTGACGTAACAGCAGTGTCTCACAGTCTTTGAGTCTGTATGTACGTAAACACAAACCGCTGGTGGACATACAGTCACTGTGACTTGAACGGCTCAGCTCGAACTGAAGTAGCGGTGTCTGTACGTCTGTGCGTGGACTGACATGTAAGGCTGATGGACTTTCTGCCGCCGTATTCAAAATGGACGGGCGTTTTTTCGGTGCTACTGATGCCGCACCAAATCATTGCACCGCCCATCAGCGGTTTCCCACGCCATAGCACCGCGGTTTTTTTTTCCAAATTCACAACGCCATAGCACCGCGTTTTTTTTTCCAAATTCACAACGCCATAGCACCGCGTGTTTTTTTTTCCAAATTCACAACGCCATAGCACCGCGTTTTTTTCCAAAATCACAACGCCATAGCATCGCGTTTTTTCCAAATTCACAACGCCATAGCACCGCGTTTTTTTCCAAATTCACAGCGCCATAGCACCGCGTTTTTTCCAAATTCACAACGCCATAGCACCGCGTTATTTTTCCAAATTCACAACGCCATAAGCTTAGCATCGCGTTTTTTCCAAATTCACAACGCCATAGCACCGCGGTTTTTTTTCCAAATTCACAACGCCATAGCACCGCGTTTTTTTCCAAATTCACAACGCCATAGCACCGGGTTTTTTTCCAAATTCACAACGCCATAGCACCGCGTTTTTTTTCCAAATTCACAACGCCATACCACCGCGTTTTTTTCCAAAATCACAACGCCATAGCATCGCGTTTTTTCCAAAATCACAACGCCATAGCACCGTGTTTTTTTTTCCAAATTCACAACGCCATAGCATCGCGTTTTTTTCCAAATTCACAACGCCATAGCACCGCGTTATTCCAAATTAACAACGCCACAGCACCGGCAAAAAAAAAACAAAAAAAAAAAAAAAAACGCTTGGGATTTTCTGTTGTCGGTTAGAACGATTAAACGGAGTCGTTTACTAAACTGAAACCAACTTGTTCTAATACGTTACTGCAATCAAACAATGTGTATTTGCTCATGTTTTTAAAATAACGGCTTTAAATGGGAGCATTCGTCGTCGAAATGTTTGAAGCGGCATGTCAAATGACGGGAAAAGGGGCGTTCATTTTGATTACCCCCGCTGGACGATCTTGTTTTTTCACCTTAGTCTTTTCTTGAGGACTCGGAGGTGTGTGTGTGTGTGTGTGTGTGTGTGTGTGTGTGTGTGTGTGTGTGTGTGTGTGTGTGTGTGTGTGTGTGTGTGTGTGTGAGAGAGAGAGAGAGAGAGAGAGAGAGAGAGAGAGAGCCTGAAGCTTGAAGAGAGGAAAATCGGCGGGAGGCTTATCATCGCTGTACCGTTGTGGGTCTTGTTTTCCGCATCTCTTTTCATGGGGACTCTTAAAATGTTTTGTATATATTTATATTATTTATTTCACGTATTGCTCACCAGATGTCGCCACTTCAGACGTACTGCTAGAGTCAGCGCTTGGGGGAGGGGGGGGATGTCAGGTGGGAAGGGAGGTTGGGTCGTGGTGGTGGTGGTGGG
>JACVVK020000701.1:215000-217929 GCA_018292915.2 Batillaria attramentaria | reverse complement strand
TGTGTGTGTGTGTGTGTGTAAGAGAGATCGAAGGGAGAGAGTATACGATTGTTCAGACAAATTAAGGTGTATTCGTTGTTATTATCATTCATACAATGCATTACAGATACCATCGGGCAAGAGGGTACCAAGCACTTCTTACTCTAACGGCAGTTTTCATCTTACTCTACCCAACCCTGTTACCGGCGGTCCATACCACTGCTATCCGTCACGAGCAGGAAGATGCGTGAAGAACATGCTGGCTCTCAGACTCGGCGCCCATGTGAAGGTCGATGAGGCTAAAGCCAGGTTAATGCTGCTTGAGGGAGGTGTTGAAATACTGCAGGACAAGGACGTGGAGACAGACAGCGAGCTGAAACGTCAGAAGGAAGTGGACTCCAGCTTACAGGACGAACTTTCCGAGCAGAACGCGACAGACAACCAGCTGATGTCAGACGTTCTCCGCTTGGAAGAAAAGATGTCGCTACAGGAGGAACTGAAGTTCAACATCAGTGTGGTAGAGCATAAACTGGCGGCTCAGAACGCAACAGACAACAGCTGATGTCAGACGTTCTCCGCTTGAAAGAAGGGATGTCGCTACAGGAGGAAACTGACAGTAACCATACGTCGGACATCGCGAATCTGAAGGAAAGATTGAAGAGACATCGAGGGTGTCCAGGAAGAACTTCAAGAACAACAGAAAACTGACAACAGCCTGAAGTTCAACATCAGCGCAGTCGAGAATGAACTTTACGAGCAGAAGGCAACAGACAACCAGCTGATGTCAGACGTTCTCCGCTTGGAAGGAAAGATGTCGCTACAGGAGGAAACTGATAACAACCATACGTCGGACATCTCCACTCTGAACAAAAGGATGAAGACAGACGTCGAGGGTCTCCAGGGAGCACTAAAGGAACAACAGAAAACTGAGAACCACCTGAAGTTCAACATCAGTGTGGTAGAGCATAAACTGGCGGCTCAGAACGCAACCGACAACCAGCTGATGTCAGAGGTTCTCCACTTGAAAGAAGGGATGTCGCTACAGGAGACAACTGACAATAAGCACACATCGGACATCGCGAATCTGAAGTCTCAGATGCTTCTTGCAGAGAAAACGACGAGACCATTTTGTCGAACGTCAACAGTCTTCAAGAAATCCTTCTCCTCCAAGAGAAAACTGACGAGACCCTGTCATCAGATGTAGACGACATTCAAGAGATTCTTGCACAACACGAAAAAGCTGACCAAGCAATGTCATCCAACATGGCTGAACTGCACAAGGACCTGATGAAAGAGAAAGAGATCCGAGAGGAACTTTCATCAGAGCTCGACCAGCTTCGCTCAAGACTGAGGGAGACTGAGCAAAATCTGCAGTCGACGTTTCTGGAACTGGCAGCGAACGTCACATTACACCTGAAAACCCTTCTGCAGCAGGCTGAGTTGAAGTGGACTGCTGACATTCAGGAGCTCAGCAACAAAAGGAGCAGACAGGTAAGAGACACGATAGGAATTTACATGCTGATCACTTGCTCGGTTTAATCATCACGGAGGGTAACCTCGCTACGAGAAGCAGGAGGAACACGGTCATAAAGCTTTGAGAGACCGTCCAAATAGTGCCAGGCAGGTGTGATTATTCGAGGGCATGCGAGGAAAAGTTAGGAAGAGCTGGTCATCTAAAAGCCCCGAAAAAAAAAAATGAAACAGAAAATGTGATTTTGAGAGTTGTGTGTGCGACTATTGAGGAACCAAGCCCGTTTACATTCTTTTGGGGTTTAGTACCGGCGGGCAGACTCATTACTGTTGGAAACGGACCAGTAGTGTTAACTCAACTTCCCGCTATTCAGTAAAGCCAACAGAACTAAAGATCCCATCCTCTACTCCCCCTCCCCGCCGATAATACAAAAAAAACTTTCTGTCGCATGATTTCAATGATTATTTTTTTATTTTTATAGATGTTTCAGCATTTCCTCCCATTTCTGTACGTCCGCACACTGCCTCGAGCACTGACTGCCTCGCACTATTTGGACGCATCCTCAATGTCCTGCTCTTCGCAGATTACGAGCGCCTCGTAGACTTTTAAATCACGTGGTGTACCTCCGTGCAGTTCTCCCCTGGCGCCATTTGGTTGTTGATGCAGCGATTGGGGAGAAATTTGCCTAAATAGCGATATCGATGCTTTCTCCTCGTAAATTAGCGACTTATCGGACATTCTTTAGTCACGTGACACAAGGCACCTTATCCCCTGTAATCATAAACATATAACGGAACATAAAACATTCCCACGGTCAAGCACACGCACACACACACACACACACACACACACACACACACACATGCACGCAAGCACGCACTGACGCACATGCAATTTGTACCCTGTCCAAGAACTAAAAGTATTTCTTACTGTTTTCTTTTTGCATCCAGACTGTACTTTGCGTGTCGGAGCACGTGTCAGGCGAGGTCCTGACTGGAATCGGGGTGACCAGGTAAACTCTACTGTATGCATTTTCCGTCATCGCATCCACGTGTTCTTGTCCCTTCCACTCATGATTATACTGGACGACACAGTTGTCATTCCTGTTCACCTCAACGCGCTGGCTAATTCCTACTTTCCGTCAAACTCGGCCGTACATGGCTACAATGGCTATACCCATACGGGGCAGACCTTATGAAAAAGACCATGAGAAATACTCTGCAGGGACATATTCCTAAAGTGCAGTCATACTGTAGCTATAGTGGTGCAGTGTGATTTTTGACGAAAAGATAATCATGATAAATACATTAGGATGGTAGGTTTTCCCAATTACTCAAAACGGCGCGAACTGAACCCACCGTAAATTGCCTGAATGCACTATACCCTACCTGTTACGCCTACAATAAGTTTATTGGTGTCAGACCTTTTGGTTTCCTAATTTGATATATGCAAAACATAAACACAAACTGTTAACTTGTT
>JACVVK020000701.1:197500-210000 GCA_018292915.2 Batillaria attramentaria | reverse complement strand
GGTCGTACACTGTGGCAACTCGTTGTGACAGTACTGTGGCAAGGACAATGTAGAAAAGTCCGTGTTGGGAAAGAGGAAACACGGTCAGGATAATGGGCAGTTTTGCTGACAATGGTAGGTGTATGATAAATGACAGAACCGATATCACACAAAGGCCTTTTAAAACAGGACCGAAATACAGTGATATCCGGAGTTTGCGCTCAGTCTAAACAGTGGCTGTGAAATAATTAGAAGGCCCAAGTGTATTGAAACCCATGTGTTACTGTAGCAGTTCTCAGCTCCGCTTCTGATTGGGTATTCACTTCTTCAAACAGACTTGAAGATTTAACGCTGTTACCTACAGACAATAAGCCTTTTCCGGATAAGCCTTGAATAGTAAGATATTTTTGTTTCAGTTTTTTTTTTTTTTTTTTTTACATTGTTACAGTGACGGGACCGGTTTACTTTGACTAGATTAAGCAAAATTAGACAGGGAAATGAAGGCACACATGTACGCTGATGTATTCCGGCGTGCGCCGAGACGGCGTACTATAAATTTAGCCGCTTACGTCGACGTATTTCGGCTTACACCGATGCGATATACGAGCTCGGTAAACAAACGATGTTTTTCGACGTACGCCGCACGGTACTCTGATGTAGTTTTGTTACTTTGGGCAACCTCCCTTCGTCCGGGGCTAATAGTTAGGTTTTAAAAAAAAATCGCCGCTTAGTCGACGATTCCTAGATTTGCCGATACGGCGTCCAAGCATGTAGGATGTATTAAACAAACAAACAAACAACAATAAAGCGTAACCCTATGTATATATTCCGGCGTACGCCACTACGGCGTAATGCTTCGAGGAATGAATTTGCCGCGTACTTCTCAAGCATTATGACGTAAAAATTCAGGCGAGCAATGCCAGCTTGGATTTGATTTGATTAGGTTGGAATGAGTCTCTCCTCCACGTGATACGCGGTAGATGTTAACACGAGAACTCGCACTAAAGTTAAAAACATTTAGATACAAAACCGCACAATGTCGATTAATCCTTCGGACAAAAAAAACAACAACAAAAAACACCCCCCCCCCCAAAAAAACAAAACAAAAAAAAAAAACAAACAACAGCAGTAGCAACAACAACAACAACAGAATCCTCGAAAGCGGACAGTTTTCCCTCTCAGCTGCGTCACGAACATATTGCCTTTAAATACTCACTATTACACTGCTGTGGCAAGCACAATGTATATACAAGAGGTGTCAAGTCCGTGTTGGGTGGGGGAACAGGAAAATAGTTGGCTTCGTGTGTTATGTGCACCGTTCGACAAACACTGCGAGGCGTATATTGTGTATCTATAAGCATACGCCTTTCAGTGTTTTCCGGATTTTACACGTTGTCGGAACGGTGGCTGTCAAGTCATTAGCAGACCCGAGTGTATTTAAACCCGTGTATTACTGTAGCACTACTCAGCTCCATTGCTGATGGGATCACTTCCACAAACAGAGTTGAAGCTCTAGCTGCGCTGCCTACAGATTGTACGACAACACTTACACTTGAATCGTAAGCAGACTTTTTTTTTTCCCTCGTGACTGATCAACGTTAACATCTCGATAGCTGACTGTGACAGCTGTATGAAAACTTACAGTATTGTAAAAGCGGAGACTTGGAATTCAGGACAGCCGATAGGCTAATCTCCCTGTAGATAGTGAAATCGTGCTCCATACCTCTACCAGATTATTCTAAAAGGACCAAAGTGCCTACCCAATCCACGACGCTTAGGCCCTTTTACCAAATGGCGCAAACAGCGTACGACATCACTAAAGATCTAAGCTCCCAACAAAAATCTTTCCGAAGTGTGAAATTTTTTTACAGACTCTGTCACAGTTGCAGAGTTTTCAGCGTCCCTGAAACCTCAATAAAAGCCAGGGGCAGCCTGATTTCACAGCTCAGTTTGCGTTTTGACACTGAGCGAGAAAAGATTGTGCAGCACTCAACATCCGCTAGATACTGTAGCGATGTTGTCTCGCTCACTGACCAAAAGCCAAACAATGTCACGGCAAACTCGTGCTCTGGTTTTATAAGGGTCCCCGAAGCGCTGAAAACTCTGAAACTGTGACTGAGTTGCCTGGATTGTACACAGTCGAAGGACTCTGAAATACCCTGCCGTTGCCGTTGTTAACACAAGCCACAGTTGTTAGTACAAGCTGTTAAGAAATTACCTTTGATTTTGCCAAACACAGTATAAGCCTAAGTTGATAACAATTCCACGGGAAAAAGTGACATCTGATCGCATATTTGCCAAACAAAGCCTGTCATTTCTGCATACACATTCTCATATTATTTGTCATAATTACTGATTTAACAGACCAACTTTTTTGGCAATGCACTGTGCAGGTCATCATGAGACGAAGATCCTCTTGCTTCACGTGCTGCTGGTCCTGCACTGTGGACCTTCGCGGTGTCCCAGTTCGTCCCCAGTAGACAGGACTTGCACGAAATGCTAAAGAGCTTGAACGAAACTCTGACCGACAAGATGAACCAACTGACCAGTAAGCTCGACGCGCTGACTAGTAGCTTGACCATACTGACAGGCAACGTTGGCACACTGACCACTAAGCTCGACGCTCTGACTAGTAGCTTGACCATAGTGACAGGCAACGTTTGGCACACTGACCACTAACATAGGGACACAGAGCAGTAACATGAACACGTTGACCAGAAACGTTGACATACTGACCACCAAAGTAGACGACCTGACCAGTGACGTTGACACAAACGTGGACATACTGACCACCAAAGTAGACGACCTGACCAGTGACGTTGACACAAACGTGGACATACTGACCACCAAAGTAGACGATCTAACCAGTAACGTTGACACACTGAAGAGCAAAGTTAACAGCATCTCGCCAAGACTGGACGATCTTCAGACAAAGGCGCAAGAGAATCAAGAGAAAACAGGTTAGTACTATTAGTAACTAAAATGATGTTACTGTTTTGTCACTGGTCGTTTAATTGGGGATTGCTCTTTGGGCTCCCGTCTCATTGGGCCCCCATGTCATTGCCCCCCCCCCCCCCCCCACACACACACACTTTTTTGTAGCAAAATAAAGTAAGAAAACGTGTCAGTGGGCCCCCGGCTCTTTGGGCCCCCGTCTCATTGCCCCCCCCCCCCCCCCCCCCGTCTCACTGGGCCCCCATCTCATTGGGCCCCCATCTAATTTAACGTGACAGGATGCTAGTTAGATCTGGTTAGACCGTTTCAAGAAGGCAGTCTGGGCGCCGGTACTCGTGCGCGATCGGGGATCTAGCCAATGCCGCTTTAAGAATAGATTTACTGATTTACTTCGGACTTTGGCACATGATCGTGCCTGAAGTTCAAACGCGGGTCAGTTCGACTCCCGCTATTTTCTTCCTGTTTTGCATTAATAATGGATCATGCACTCAAAATTCATCCTTCTGGAGCTTGCACATTTCATACCTGCCAGGTTCACAAAAGTTTCGTAGCTTGAGAAACGTCTCTACATGGTAACTGAAAAATGGGGGCCCAAAGAGACGGCCGGCCGGGGGGCCCGATGAGACGGGGGCCCAATGAGACGGGGGCCCAATAAGACGGGGGCCCAATGAGACAGGGGCTCAAAGACATCATCCCGTTTAATGTATTCAGTAGCCTACAAACCTAGCGTCCCTTGTGTCACGTGACTTGAAACTGTCCAAGGAGTCGCTTACTTAGAAGGAGAAAGCATTGATATCGCTCTAGTTTGTCAAGTTTCTCCCCAATCGCTTCACCAACAGCAAAATCGCGCTAGAGAAAAACAGCGCGGCGAGAAACGGGAGGCAAACCACGTGGTTTGAATGTCTACGAGGCGAACGGAATCTGCCAGTAGCAGAAATTTAAAGCCTTGGAATAATCGTCCGAGCTGCCTCGCACTACTTGGACGGCCTGGCCGTGTTCCTTTTGCTTTACGTGGCGAAATTACACTCCGCGATGTGATGCAACAGGAATTGTTAGTGGGTTGTCACGTGTGTGCAGTGTGAGAGTATAGTGACCTCGATAGCGTCGTGCGGTAGCGTTGATTGGCTGGGTGTTTGGGCGATCAATGCCCGTTTGCACCACATAAGTGTGATATCAAAGACGGGGCAACGAAGCAAAAAGGGTAACATGCCGAGTGATCTCCACGGCCCAAGTAAACCCAGAGCACTTCCAACTGCATTTACCTAGGGCACTTCACGCGTCCTGGGCCCATATGTAAAAGTCGAGGCTAATTTAACCCACGGCTACGGGCCTAACCCAGACTAGGAAAAGAAAAGAAAAAAGAAACCCCAAAGCAAAATTAAATTTAAAAAGGAAGTCAAGAAAGGAAGAAAAAAAATCCTTCTATAATGGCTTAGGCGCCTTACTGAAATGGGCCCGCTTCTTGATTTAAAACAAAAAAGAACAGAAAATGTAACCCTAGAGCTAGTTTAGTTCGAGGTTAGACTCTAGCCCGGGGCTGAAAGCCATAACCTCGACTTTTACATACGGGCCATGAGTACTTGGGGCTTGAGGGGGGGGGGGGGGAGGGTTGGGGGGTGGGGGAGGGGGTCATCTCGCGTGTTACAGCGGGATTTAAACTCACGCTCACGATCCGCCCGAGCATTGACAGTCGAGCGCGCCAGATACCAGTTGGGTTCTGTGGTTCACATGAAGGTGTCTGTTAACAAGTGTAGCTATACTTTAACTAGTTTTAACGGTTTGGTCGGCTTTTATGGGATAAACAGATATGGAAATCATGGTGTTTGAGAAAATTGTGTTCAAATGCGAGAACAGAATAAAACCACATGAGTCTATAGGTCAGCAGAGTAGAAATGTTTGGGCAAACTTTCATTGGTTTCTTCCAACTGTCTTACTATGAAAATTTTTCAATTTTCCATACACACAGCAGCCAAAAGTGTCAGCTTCCACGCTTGGGTGGATGACGGACCGTACAAGGCGCGAGACACTCTGACAGCTTATCGTACCATCAACAACGACGGCAACGCTTACAATGAAACTAGCGGGATGTTCACCGTGCCTGTCAGTGGCACCTACATCTTCCTGGCCAACGTCATAGTCGCTGCCTATAGTCCCAGGAAGATTAACGATGGCGTTTTTATCTACGTTGACGGCAAAGTCCATGGTAGGTGTTGGTCCTCCTACAAAGACCACCACGAACAAGGAAGTTGTCACGCTATCGTGAAGCTGAGGGCCGGACAGCGTGTGTGGCTGCACAACTATTATGACGACTGTTTCTACTATTCCGACTCCTCCACTTTCAGTGGCGCTCTGCTGCACGCCGATCTGTCGTAACTGACATGACGCTGAAACTGACGGACTCACGTGAGGGACTGGTGGATTGCTGTATGGACACACGCGTGTTTTCCTTAATGTTCCTGTTGGTCTTCGCAAATAATGAACACTAACTGTCTGGCGTTTTCCTGATTAGCGATTCCATCTTTTTGTCCTGGGGCCGTGTCAGTACTGAACTAAGTTGTCAGTAAACATCGTAATGAAATTTGAAATGCGCTACTTAGCGGTGATTGATTTCATGGTTGGCTGGTTGGTTGGATGATGAACATATCCTATAACAAGACAAAAAACACATAAAAATAAACGGCAGAGTGCTCTCTCTCTCTCTCTCTCTCTCTCTCTCTCTCTCTCTCTCTCTGTCTCATGCTACCACAAATAACTACCAATAAATTCTCAAGATTCAAGGTTCAAGTGCGCCAGAATTTCTGACTAATTGATAATTTCTCTAGGTTTCAGTTTCAAGTTCGTCGAAACTTTTCTCGTTTATCACTGGGAAAAAAAAAATGTTTTCCCTTACTGGGTTTTTAGTTCTCAGAATTTCTATGTGTATTTGTCGCATTTGAATTGATAACTTTCTCATTGTTTACATAAGCATTTACTCTGTAATGTTCGTGAAATGTGTTGTAAGCCGTGCAAGCGCTGGCCAGTCCGCGCGCGCAGGAGCGTTGTTGTTGTTGTTGTTGTTGTTGTTGTTGTTGTTGTTGTTGTTGTTGTTGTTGTTGTTGTTGTTGTTGTGGTGGTGGTGATGGAGGTGGTGTGTGTGTGTGTGTGTGTGTGTGTGTGTGTGTGCTCTGATAATGGTGACGATGATGCATTTTGTATGTTTATTAGTGTAGCAAGGACAGATAGTAAGAGAGGCCTGTGCGTCTATTAACTCATCGGAAAAAAAAACAACTTTCAGTCTCTCTCTCTCTCTCTCTCTCTCTCTCTCTCACGCACGCACGCACGCACGCACACACACACACACACACACACACACACACACACACACACACACACACACACACACACACACACACACACACACACGCTTGTGGGTGTACGTGAACACGAAAGCATGACTGCTTATGATATGTGATGGTTTCATAACAGAAAGTGCGTCAAAAATCAGCGTGCATTTTTGACTGAAAAAGTAGAAAACTTCCATTCATGAGTAGTACGTAGAATGCTACAGTGGACGCCGGATATAAGCAACTCGGATATAAGAAAACTCGGTTATTGCCAACGAATTTTTTTCCCCCGGCCAAACTCTTCTTTATTATGTATTACAAAAACTCGGATACAAGAAACTCGCTTATAAGAAAACTCGGTTTTAGGAAAGCAAATTTCTTGTCCCGCTTGATACAAAAACTCGGATATAAGAAACCGAAAGTACATTTCCAAGAAAATTTCACGCATTGTAAGAAACCGAAAGTACATTTCCAAGAAAATTTCACTCATTCTAAGAAAACAGGTCAGGTCTGACGTCACTTAGGACAGGCACATGATGGCGCATGATTTTCTTTTCTTGAATTGGTTCTTTAGCATTGTGTTCCGTGCAAAATTGAATGTTGGCAAGAAGAAAAAATACGAGATGCATTTTTGTTGTTCTATTGTTATATGTTGTTTTTATTATTATTTTGTTTTTTTTGCCTGATTGGGAGCTCAGTCTCTCTCTCTCTCTCTCTCTCTCTCTCTCTCTCTGTATGTCTGTCTCTGTCTACAGGGCTCGCGTTAAGGAGAATAAAACTATCAGTATTAGACTAACTGTTGATCAATTCCTTTCTTTGACAATATACGTGGTCCATCTTTCCTCCATCCCCCTTCCCCCTCCCAACAGAAAAAAAGCTAATTTGCAGCTTTTTTTCAGCCAAATTAGACACGGAAAGCATCGCATATCATACTCTAATGGGACGAGTGTTTTATAGATCAAAAGTTGATACATAATGCACTTTTAATATATCCTATAAATACAAGGGAATTCTCTCTCTCTCTCTCTCTCTCTCTCTCTCTCTCTCTCTCTCTCTCCCCCCTTAGTTCTTTTTTGTTTGTTTGTTTGGTTGGTTGGTTGGTTGGTTGGTTGGTTTTTTTTTTTTTTTCTTTTTGTTTTTTTTTTTTCTTACCACATGACCGCCAGCGCTACAGTTGGGAAGCAAAAACAGTATTTTCATGTTCAAACAAAAAAATCTGACATTGAAGGACACAAGCGCACTGGTGTATATTAACTCTACACATATATATTCTGTGCAGGCCTTTAAGAGAAACCAGATATTTCTTAATTTAATGCAAAACATACACGAACTGAGAAAAAAGAAATGTTTTAAACCTTTTTTTCACTGAACTCGGTTATAAGAAATATTTTTCAAAATACTTTCTTATATCCGACTTTCAGATATAAGAAAACTCGGATATAAGAAACCAAAAAATTCACCCCCCTCGAGTTTCTTATAACCGGCGTATACTGTATGTACAGACTGTCACCTTAGCGACTGCTTTCATATTACGTACGGACAGAGTAGGCGGTGCACACGTCTGCATAATTATCAGCACGGTGGATAAAGACGTGACCGGTGCCAGAGGATGAAGAGTGGGCAGGACGTGGAGAGATAACTGACATCAGACCGACTGACGAACTTTTGACGTAAGATAGAAATGAAACAAGATAATTCACGGGACGAGAGCAATAAACACCAGTAGACAATCGTGTAGGTTCAAGACCCCAAATGGAAGTGTTAGCTGATACTGTTTCACAAGAGTACTGACTTAACCAGGGTACTGTTTCAATAGGATACTGCCTCACTAAAACAATGTTTCACTGGGGTACTGACTTAACTAGGGTACTGTTTCAATAGGATACTGCCTCACTAAAACAATGTTTCACTGGGGTACTGACTTAACTAGGGTACTGTTTCAATAGGATACTGCCTCATTAAAACAATGTTTCACTGGGGTACTGACTTAACTAGGGTACTGTTTCAATAGGATACTGCCTCATTAAAACAATGTTTCACTGGGGTACTGACTTAACTAGGGTATTGTTTCAATGGGATACTGCCTCATTAAAAGAATGTTTCACTAGGGTACTGACTTAACTAGGGTACTGTTTCAATAGGATACTGCTTCACTAACATACTGTTTCAATAGGGCACTGACTTCACTAGAGTGCTGTTTCAATAGGATACTGCTTCACTGAAATACTGTTTCACTATGGTACTGTTTCAGCTAAAAATAACAAGTAATCGATTGAAGTTTGCAACAAGAAGAGAACCAGTACTTACTTCTCACTGACAAGGTTGTTAGTGATTTGGAACAAAATTCTCTTTACCAGAGTCATTGGATTCCTCATCTTAGTCATCACGAGAAGAAAAATCACTTTGGGGGTAAAACTCGTTACCTTCAGATTCAGGTGAACTCATGATTAGAAGAACTCAGCTTTGAAAGTCGATTCGAAATTGATCGTGCGGAGCAAAACCATAGTGTGCGCACAACGAGGTTTGCCGGGAGACAAACACAAAATTTATAGACAGTAAAATATTTCTTTTTTTCTTTAACATCATAAAAATTCATCAAATGACATCATGTAAGCATACATTGCACTGGAACTAAAAACAAGGAGGAATGGCCCCATCCTATAAAGTTGTTTCTGCAAATTTCATGCCGTTTTATCTGTTTTGTTGCTTGTTGTTTTCAGTTCTTGTTTTTTTTATGTTGTTTCCATAGTAATGGAAACAACATCATAGGACGGGCCTAAGATTAACGATTCCGTTATAATCTACGTTGACGGCAGAGGCTTAGGTACTTGCTGGTCCTCCTACAAAGACGACTACAAACAAGGAAAAATTGCCATGCTATCTCGAAGGTAAGGGTTGGACAGCGTGTGTTTGTGTACAACATGTATGGCGACTCTCGCTACTATCGTGCAGACACGCCAACTGTCAGTGGCGCTCTGCTGCGCGCCGATCTGTCGTAACTGACATGACGCTGAAACTGACGGACTGACGTGAGGGACCGGTGAATCGCTGTATAAACACGCAGGTGTTTTCCTAAATGTTCCTGCTGGTCTTCGCAAATAATGGACACTAACTGTGTGGCGTTTTGATGATTAGCGATTCCATCTTTTTGTCCTGGGGCTGTTTCAGTACTGAGCTGCGTTGTCAGAAAACATCGAAAACGAGAGTTGATATTGTTCGTCTTTGGTTTGCTTGGTTGGTTGGCTGGTTGGTTAATTGTTTGGTTGTTGGTTGAATGTTCGGTAAGTTGACTGCTCGTTGTTCTCTCGGTTCTACAAAACAGCTACATGTACTTATTTGCATTGAACACGTAAACATCAAAGAGCAGAATTATGATGCGCAAAAATCGTGCATGAAGATTGTATGTGTGCAGGTGCGGGTGTGCGTAAGTGGGTAGGTATACGTGTGTGTGTGTGTGTGTGTGTGTGTGTGTGTGTGTGTGTGTGTGTGTGTGTGTGCAGGAACACAGCCTCTGTTGAGACAGGGGTCTTCCCGAAATGAAATGAAATCAAATGGAACCTGTATTTTACAAGGGCTGAGGTCATCAACGTATAGTCTACCCGCCTGCTAACAGTAACAGAACACTACAGCATTACACATAGAGGAAAAAAAAATGTACAGAAACAATGAAGCCATACTAAATAAAGACTGGTTGGGGGAGTGTTGACTTGGATCGGTTCTGAAAAATAGGATGGGCAGAATCATGGAAACATTTATGTCTGGCATTCCTGTAACAGGGTGGACACAACAGACAAGGGGAGGAAACGTCCAGCGTGCGAAATTAGGTCATGTTTATGCAATAGCGTGGCGTTGGCGCTGGCCGCCTACGGAGAGGAAACTAAGCCATGCCAGCCATAAATAGCCTTGCGCTTGTGAACGGCGCGCAATTTGTTTTGTGGCAAAGCATGCAGATCTTGTATTGGATATTGTGAGAAACAGGAAGCAAGTACAGGGAAGGGGCTGCAGGAGAGGTTTGGCTTGAACACGTTTATTGCAAGACAGGTTGTAGAAAAGAACATGAACAAGCACAGCTTATGGTCATGCTATTGGTTGAACATATACATTGTGGCAGTATTGCAATGGCAGACAAACTTGATCCGTAATTATGGTTAATCAACGCTGCAGGAGAGAGAGAGAGAGAGAGAGAGAGAGAGAGAGAGAGAAAACGTGAAAAAATCTCCGCCGGGTACCTCTTACCATTTCACCCATTTTGGACAAACTGCTCCCAAATTCCCAATACAATCACTCCACATTCTAGGCTCGTGTTTTGTCATTTTTAGTCAAACTTACAGATTCGCTGGTCTTCTATGAGTATTTTAGTGCAGTTAAACAGTATGCTTCAAGAATTATGCAGTAATTCTTTGTCAGAGACTGGGAGAGGAACGGGAGGGGGGGGGGGATCATCCGACTTCAGAGTCGGATATAAGGGGGTGGGTGTTTGGGAGTTTAAAGTCCTTTTCCACCACGCAATGGTGAAATAAAAGTCGGGGCAACGAGAAAAAGGCCAGCACAAATATTTCGGCCCCAGCCGGGATTCAGTCTCACAACATGAGCATTGAGAGTCCAGCGCTTTACCATTCGGCTCTCCCGGTGTCACAGGATATTTCGGAACCGGACGAATGGGAACCATTCCGATTTATCCTGGCCCTGGTGGCAGGATTTTTCAGAACCGTTCCGATTTATCCTAGGATATCCTAGGATAAATGGGAATGGTTCCGAAATATCCTAGGATTTTTGGGAACCGGTTACAACTTTTATCCTGGTTCCGAAATCATTATTCTACGACACCGGCTCCCTGGATATTAAGGGGGGTGGACTGGTAAGAGCTAACAATAGTTTACAACGGTAAAGTATTCAAGTAAAAACAGAGCTCTTACCATTATGGTCTCTTTGCTGCTGTCCTGATGAAAACCTTACAGTACCGCTTGGAGAAGGATCTGTGAATAAGGCATTTCTGAAGGGCTTATATACAGCCTAGCTTGGGAACAGATGGACACTGATAATGTTTCTCTTTTACTTTTGTTGAACAATGAAATACATGTCCATAAATATTAAAATCATCGTCATTTCACCATCACCAAAATGCTGACGCGAAAGTAAAAATCAAACACGGTGACATGATAAGAAGAGGCGTAATGATGAATGTAGGAGTTTTAATGGGATAGTGATTCAAACACCACTGCGTTCTTATTCAATGTATTGACCACTTGTCTGTAATATTCAACACTTCTTCAGTGTGTGTGTGTGTGCGCATGTGTGGGTGTGTGCGCGCTAGTTCGGCTCAATGTTTGTAATCGTAATGATTTTTATTGGCAGTTTTGCCTGAGCAGACAGTAGAATTTCCCTTCGAGGGACGAATAAAGTGATATCTTATTAAATAACCCTTTTCTGTGGAAGACTAATGTATGTGTGGCCGCTAATATTCGTCATTATCATTATTTCTTCATACATGTGCTTAACACCTCTCCTATACGTTCACATTATTTTATGTATTGAACATGAGTTTCTAATGTTTGCAATTACAATTACTTCTTCATTGCATAGCCAGATTAGGTTAAAACATGTGTTGTGTGGATACTGATATTAGCAGTCATCATCATTTCTTCCTACGTGTATCATTACTTAACATTTCTTCTGTATGTTTATATTTAGGTAAACTCATTTTTAATGTTTCCAGTATACATCACATTCCATTACTTAATCCTTTGATGTTGAAAATTATCGGTATTATGTACAGCAGTCATTATTTCTCGATAGATACATGAGAGTGTTAGGCGATAGAATCGCCTAACACTCTCATGTATTTGCGCGCGATCTGATCAGACCGAATTAGTCTCTGGTCACAATACAGACTGGGGCGGTCGGTGGTCTAGTGGTTCAGAGACTTTCCCACCAATGCGAGAGGTCAGGTTCGATTCCCAATCGGGGCGAAGAATATTTCGTACATTGCACGGTTCATTCTGAGCAGCTTCTTGGCGGTGCTTACTGGTGGCTACTTTTAGAAGACTTGTCGAGTTTGTTCAGGAACGGCCGGTAGGTTCAAAGACAGTCGTATTTCTCTAATATCAGATGCCCCAAAGTCTCGAAAAGGGTCGCGGTAGCCTATCTGGAAAACAATCTTAGAGCTTCGAAAGCGGCAGTGTTACATCTCTGTGGCGTTACGAACGTAGAGGTTTAATTACCATAATCTTCTGAGCTGAAGCT
>JACVVK020000701.1:190000-192500 GCA_018292915.2 Batillaria attramentaria | reverse complement strand
TAAGACTCCTACATTCATCATTACGCCTCTTCTTTTCATGTCACAGTGTTTGATTTTTACTTTCGCGTCAGCATTTTGATGATGGAGAAATGATGATGATTACTGATATTTATGGATTGAATTTGATTGTTCAACAAAAGTAAGCGAGAAACACGTAATCAGTGTCCATCTGTTCCCAAGCCAGACTGTATAATTATAAGCCTTGCATTCATAAGAGATCCTTCCCCGCACAATACTGTAATGTTTTCATCAGGACAGCAGCGAAGAGACCAGTGGTAAGAGCTTTTTCACTTCCATACTTTACCGTTGGAAACTAATCATATCCTCTCCAGTGGAGATTTCTTTCTCTCTCTCTCTCTCTCTCTCTCTCTCTCTCTCTCTCTCTCTCTCTCTCTCTCTCTCTCTCTCATGTGTGTGAATGCGTTTGGACCTGATAGACAATTCTCTCTATGGTTCTGTTACTTGTAGTTTAGTGCAAAATTTTCTGTGCTGAATTTATTTTGCTTTTATATTTTGCTCCATTTTTTTCCTTAGTAGATAGTCTGTAATACATGTATTAGCAACGGCAAGTTTGCAATCTGGCGAATTTCTGTCAAAGCTTTTACCGTTGATAAATAAAGTTTCATCATCATCATCATCATCATCTCTCTCTCTCTCTCTCTCATCGGGAGTTCGAGAAATTAGCATGAAGGTGCAGCGCCTCCTGCAAGTCCTGGGTTATACCGCCCCGTAGACCATTTGCATCCTTTGTCCAACGTTACATTTTTTATGTTGTGCAGGCACACTCAGCCGCGAATTAGTCGTTGCGGCTTGCGCGGCTGTAATTAATTGTTCATTTCTACAACCTGTTGTGCAATAAACTTGTTCAAGCCAACGTCTCCTGTAATGCCTTCCATGTACTGGCTTACTGTTTCTCACAATATTCGGAATATTCAATACCATATCTGCATACTTTGCCACAAATCTGTTCATGATTCTGCCCAAATGTATCCGTGATTACGTTCTGTCTGAACTGATCCAACTCTACACTCCGTCACACTCTATCCCGTCTTTAGCTGACGCTCTCACCTTCAGGGCCCGAATGTAAAAGTCGAGGTTAATTTAACCCAAGGCTACGGGCCTAACCCAGACTAGGACAAAAGAAACAAAAAACAAAATTATATAAAAGAGCTGGTGAAGAAAGGAAGAAATAAATCCTTCTATAACGGCTTAGGCATCTTGCTGGAATGAACCCGCTTCCTGATTTAAAACAAAAAACCAACAACAAAAAAATTTAACCCTAGAGCTAGTTAAGTTCGAGGTTAGACTCTAACCCGGGGGAGCCGGGATGGTCGAATGGTAGAGCGTTGGACTTCTAATGCTCGGGTCGTGAGTTCAATTCCGGCTGGGGCCAAATATTTGTGCTGGCTTTTTCATCGTTGCCCCGCCTTTGATATCACCCTATGTGGTGGAAAAGGGCGTTAAACACCCGCCCACTCTAACCCGGGGCTAAACTCCCTAACCTCGACTTCTACATGCGGAGCCTGAACAACACACACTAATGTTACCCGTGTTCGTACTCAGACATTCACAGACGCTGGTCAGATAGCCTCGATTTCTCTCCCTCATTCTCTCCGCAAGTCACCCTCCCTTGAAACCTTTGAGAAAATCCTCAAACCCCATTCATGTTTACATGTGTTTCATGTGTCTGCTCTTATATGTGATATACTATTTTATGTGACACGTATGTGATATTCCGTTCCTGCACATCCTATTGTTTTCAGAACCATGTCTCCAAACTTCTGCTTTGTTCTTGTGCTGGCCGTTCTCAGCGCCAGCAATGTCAAGGGCAAAAGAACTTCCGAGGAAAGACTGATAAGGTTGGTAAGGAAGCTGGTGGACAGGGCTGACTCCATATCTAAATGGCTGGAGAACATCGCTTCTGACGTGCATTGTCTGGTGGACGCAGCGAAGACTGCAGGTTAGTGGCCTATTACTCAAGTGTGAGTTAAGTTGGTGGAAGTCTTGGCACGCGTGAAATACGTGGTGGAAAAGGAGGTTAAACTCTCAAACACCCCACCCCACCCCACACCACCCTTGGCACACGTGAAAGTTCAAAAAGGAGCAATGGACCCATCCCATAAAGGCCTTTTCAGCAAATTTAATGATATCGTGTCAGTTTTGTTGTTGTTGTTGTTTTCGCTAATTTTGTTTTCGTATTCTTTTTATTTTCAAATCTGTCAGACCTACAAAAGACAAGAGATCCACTACGCTATACAGATTTTGTCTGTGAGCTGAACATTTGACGCTTGTCTCACGCAGGTCGTCTGACAGAGGATGCGTGTTCATGTCTTGTAATTTCCCTGTTGGTATTGTGACTAACCCGACTGAATTTTTTTTTTTTCAAATTTTTTTTTTAATCTGGGAGATCAGAGTGCAGGTGTAAAGTTGACTTGAAATCGTTGAGTTGTACTTGCGAAATCGCAAGACTGGAACTCTTTGGACTAGTGCTTCTCGCGGA
>JACVVK020000701.1:170000-185000 GCA_018292915.2 Batillaria attramentaria | reverse complement strand
CGGTGCCGGTGTCATAAAGTTGTTGGACCCCCATAGTACTCGGACCCCCCCCCCCCCCCGGTCCAATAACTTTAAAGTTAATGGACCCCTCCTATAGTTGTTGGCCCCCCCCCCCCCACCCCCTGTTACTTAAAGGTGTTTTCTCGTTACTTAAGGTGTTTTAACCCATGTCGTGATTGTTTATAGATCTACCTGTGATGTTTGAACACACACACACACACACACACACACACACACACACACACACACACACACACACACACACACACACACACACACACACACACACACACACACACACACACACACAAACATGCACACACGGAGAAGTTTTTTTTGTTGGGTGTTTTTGTTGTTGTTGTATTTTTGGTATGAGTCGTGTATAAATCAGGCTCCAATCCAGTTATTTTCATCATTAATAATTACTGGTTATTGTCTACAAAAATAAACTATTCTCGGTATTGAAAGAAAAAAAATGCTTAAAATCTCTATGGTAAATATTTTCTAAGAAAATCTTTAAGAGGCCAGCAGAAACAGTTATTATAAAACTTTAAACTGTGGTTAAAATATAGAAAACAAAACGTGGTTTACAATGATGGCGATTTACAAAAGACGTAAACATGTCGGAATCACAGATTTTTACATTAACAGACGAACTGCCTAAAATATTAAACTGACATTACACCATCAATATTGTTTTCTTTACTCCTACATGTCAGTACCCCCCCCCTCCCCCTCCTCTCACCTACGTCGTATCGACCCCGCCCCTCCGTACATATGACGCAACCACACCATCCCTCTCCATCCACATTGATTGACCCCCCCCCCCCACACACACACACACACACACGCAACGTCAAAATTCACACATCCACTACAGACCGCAACCCTTTAACCCACATACCCCCTCCTCACCCCTCCGAGCAGATAGACCCCCCCCCCCCCTCCCTACCCATCGTCCATTACTTGGGGGGTCCATTAACTCTTTGACGACGGAGCGCAATTTCTGACACACGATTTCCTATAGGAAATCGTGTGTCAGAAATTGCGCTCCGTCGTCAAAGAGTTAACTATACCACACCGGTCGTGTAATCATCCACATGATAAGACGTGTTATACCAATGGAAGCAGCCCCAAAGTCGCACCCGTGAAGTGGATGTATCGCAACAGCCTCCCCGTTGGGCCCATAGCACTCCCGCTCTGGGTAGGAGCCGACCTAGGTAGGAAAAATCCCGCTTGACACGGCTGGGACTCGAACCCGGGTCTCCCGGTCCATGGTCCGAAGTGCTAACCACCGAATCACATTTGGCTAGCAGCCAAAAATAGGCAGGTGGGGATGGATTGGTTGATTTTGATTTTACTTGATTGCGACTCTTTCAGCTTATTTTCTGTCATGTGTTTTGATTTCTTTGATAAGTCAAACTAAATGGAAAATGTTTTATTTAGCTTGATACTGGTTGCAAAGGAAAACTCCTAAAGCAACGTTTTCTCAAGTTTGTTCTTGTTTTCTGGGATTTTTTTCTTTTTTTCTTTTTTTTTTTTGGGGGGGGGGGGGGGAAGGGGGGTACCTATATCTAAGAGTCTTACTGAAACGTTGCCAAATATCATAGTTAAGAAAAAACAATTATGCCACTGAGCATTACCTCTACTTTCTATCGATACCAATATCTGAAACGAGCCAAAAGGTGACTTACGGTATCATGTTGCACGGTCATATTATATGGTCATGAAGCCTTCTATAAATACACTTGAAAGAGTGAAATCTGTTCTATAAAATTTCACCTCAAGTAATACGGACTATCCACGGTAACAATATGTTCGATGTACAAAGAAATGAAACGTGTTTATCATTTAAACCAGATAGATTTTTTTAAATATATATTTACACTTTGTTTTATTGTCTTTCTTTTTATTTTAGTCCGGCGAAGAAGGACCTTGATTAGTCGTGAAACAGTCTTGGTTGCTCGCGCGGCGTTAAGCCCTAAATAGCTAATACATCAACCACCCAGCCCCTTCACTGCAAGCTTTTCTGGCAATACCACCCCCCACCCCCCACCCCCACCCCCCCCCCCCCCCCCCCCCCACACACACACACACACATACCTCCCATCTCAACTTCAACTTGTGCGTTTTAGTATATAATTGCAATTGTTTCAGATCTCTGCATTGACCTGACAAGTGGCAATGTAAATGGTACAGTCTCCAGTGCTAACGGATTCGCCTGGCATTCGGCCTTGACGTCCTCTTCGTCTCCATGCAGCCGCCAGGGGGTGCTGAAGCTGACGTTCAACAACAGCACCCGCAAACGGGCCGAGATTTTCATGCGCTTTTCAAACTCTACTGATTGGTCCTTCAACGTCGGTGACTCCAGCACGAACAACGGCTAGGGTGAGAGATTTGATATCTTTTAGGGAACGCTGTTTCCGGTTTACCATCCCAACAGTCTGGAACTCTTTTCCTGCTAGCGTGAAACAGCAACAGCAAGTCTGTCATATCTTAAATCAGAGCTTAAAGATCTAAGCTCCTAACAAAAAGCTTTCTGAAGTGTGAACATTTTTTTTTTTTTTTTTTTTTACCGTGACTCCTTCGACTGTGTATAATCCAGGCAACTCTGTCACAGTTGCAGAGTTTTCAGCGCTTCGGGGACACTTATAAAAACCAGAGCACGAGTTTTGCCGTGACATTATCTGGCTTTTGGTCAGTGAGCGAGACACATCGCTACAGTGTCGAGTGGATGTTGAGTGCTGCACGATCTGTCTCGCTCAGTGTCAAAACGCAAACTGAGCTGTGAATCAGGCTGCTCTTGGATTTGATTGGGGTTTCAGGGACGCAGAAAACTCTGCAACTGTGACAGAGTTGACTGTGCTTGCACGGTCGACTCTGTAAAAAAAAAAAAAAGTCACACTTCGGAAAGCTTTTTTGTTGGGAGCTTAGATCTTTAAAATCGATGTGTTTCAGCTTTCCTTCTACTGATTCATGTATCTGTGGTGCCTGCTGTTTCAGGGCGTGTTCCATGTGCGTGTGAGTGATGTGTGAATGCACGATGAGTTGGTGTATTTCAAGATGTGCGCTGTAGAAATGTGATTTATTATTATTATTACAATTTTTAGTCTGTTATAGTGCATTTGGTATAGACAGTTCCAGACTGACTGGTCATGCTAGTCAATCAAATGGAGCGAATACTCCGACAAGCTAACCCCACACCTGTTGCGGAGAGTGTCAGAGTACGTGTTTGACTGAGAGATCAGAAGGTAAACAAAGCGAGCGCTGCGTGCGGTTGCCCCCTTGGGCCCGTCTCCAGTTACTGTCGTAACGGGGACGCTAAACCCCAGCAAACCTATTTATCTACCGTCCTTGTTGAGGATGGCGAGGTGACCGCAATGTGTACCATGCATTAATTTTCACGTGTGCGGTCGATTCCGTGCTACAGAGGTAGGTTATTTGGTTGTGACGTCTGTATTCTCATCTCATCTCCCTTGGTTTGAAATCTGTCATCAGGTGGTGACGCTGCAACCCAGGACAGTGATGCTGAGGTCCACTCTCGCAGCAGGACAATCCTCTTCTACGGCAAGGGCATACAGGGTTCCCAGTGGTACGGCCACCTCTACTCAGGGCAAGACTTCATCGACGATGCTGTCACTCTGAACGTCGCTGACGAGCTGGCCGTGGCGAACAACGGAAATGACCTCCTCTATTTCAACACCTACAAGACCTTCGCACTCAACGGCCAGGCGGTCTCCGAGGGTCCAGTCAACTACGACGTTTATCTGGGCATGAACAGGGTCGTAGCTAGCAGTTATCGATCTGGTACGGGTCTGTGCAGAGTCTACATAAAATGGCATGATAATACCGATATTTAGAATCAGACAGCCGGCCTAAAACGGAGACACATCGGCCAAGGAGTGTTGATGAATTAATTATATGGCTGTTCCTCTTGATAATGATTTGCTTGAACATCTTCTTCCAAGATGGCATATAAGTAGATCTGTCAAAACTAGACGAGTTTGCTCGATTTTTTTTTCCTCTCTGTTTCTGTACCTAAGATCCTGTAACAAAATCGTTTTGGTTTATCTTTCCGTATTTGCATTCTGTCGAAAAAAATGTCAGTTAGAAGCTTCAAACTACCACAACCTTTTTGAAAAACAAAACTTCGTCTGGTTTAAAAAAAAAACGGGTCTTAAGAAACAATACAAAAACTCTGTAATAAAAAGTGGATATTAATTTTGTTCAATTGATGTTCAAATATGCAGTGACACGTTTGCCGTCTTGTGTAATGTATAGAGTTAGGGAGAGTAGTAATATCACCCCTGTTTGTTTTGTGATGTTCTCTATTCTCATTTTTGTCAGCAAGTGCACATATTTGATATTGTCGGGCAAAAAAACCTAAAAAAAAAACAAACAAAAAAACCGTGAAACGAGAACTTTACAACTAGTGGCATAGTTATGACAACGCTGTCCAATTCCCAGTACGGTGTCTCATAAGATTGTCAGAAATTTGTCTTAACTTATTTAACTTAGAAATTTTATGGAAATAATATTACGACACCACTGCTTAACTTGAATAACTTTATTACTGGTTTTTTGTTTTTTTTTCTCCTGCTTTCTTCTACTTTTTTCCTACTTCTTCTTGTACTTTTTCTCGCATTTCTTCTTCTTCTGATGATGATCTAAAGAGTTGGGCTCTAGCTGTCTGACGGTGAGAATTATAGATTTATTGCAAGAGTGAATAAAGCCGTGAACTCATGCACTGTCATTACTGCGCTTTTGTTGTTAGTAGTGGTGCTGGTGTTTGTTTGTTTGTTTGTTTGTTTGTTTGTTTGTTTGTTTGTTTGTTGTCTTCTTGTTCGGCTGCCCAACTCAAACACTGCGTACCGGGAATCCGTGCAGAGTTCTGTCCATAGACATCAAATACCCGAGTCGGCTATGACGTCAGCTTCCTGAAGCTAAGGGAAAGTGCACCAACTCGGTTCGACGAATCGTAGGTTCTGCGTTAAGTGAAGGGTTACGCGCATTGACTAATGCGATCACTGCGCTCAGGCATTCAGCTGTAATAATAGAAAGTGGTTAACGATTACCTCCGTTGCTTTAAGCTACTGGCGACATTTGTTTGTTATTTTAGTGTCTAAAGGGCAACAAAGCAGAATGTACAGTAAGATGTCTCGGAAATTTATAAAGTTCAGGTAGTTTAAACGAAGAATACAGGATATTTGGTAGGACCTGATTCTCACTTCTTCTAGACTCAAAAGATGCTGGTTGGGCCCCGGGATGCTGATAAAGTTGCAACCGCTGCGAAGAGCGAACATTGATTGACTGTGTACGTTTGGTGCCAAATGTTTGCGATCCCATGAGGCGTTGCCCACAACACATGCGCAAAGATCTCCTATGTAGCTTCGCTTTTTTACATGTGGCTGTGCTGGAAATGGGCGATCTAAAATCTGTGATAGTCACTATACATCATTGTAATCTGTACATTTTAGGGAGGTGTAACTGAGAATGCAAGTATTTTTGATCTCACACACACACACACACACACACACACACACACACACACACACACACATCACCACCACTATCATCACCACACTACAGATTGTCAGCTACTGCAATGTACAATGAAAACTGAAATAGTTTTGCTTGAAACTTTATTGTTATTTTGTCTGTACAGCAATTTTGTTTTTGGGTCTGTGCACAAGAAAATAGCAAAAAGGTCAACATGTTTCCAGAGTGCGTATCAATACGCCTAAAGAAGTTCTTGGCAGGTGAAACTTTCACATTTCATTTTTACCCTTTGCACGACTCAACATTTCAAGTTTGCGATATTCACTGTTTCCAGATGAACCAAAAGGGATTGCAGATTAGTTTTCTATTGTGATGAAGGTAACGTTAAAATGGATTTCTTTCAATTGCGGCAATACCCAAGCTTGGCTAAATTTGAGTGGCATCACGTTATTCTCAGTGGATACTTTATTTCGGCATTTTGTACACAAGAAAATAGCACACACACACACACACACACACACACACACACACACACACACACACACACACACACACACACACAAAGCAAATGTACACACATCAGTCAGTATCAGCACATAATAAACTTCCATGACACTCCATGTTGGTTTTGTTCAGATTAGCAGTCGGTATTCTGCACAATAAGCTCGGGCTGGCCTACAAAATGGCGGACTGTCCAATTCCGGTTGGATGCGACAAAGCGTGGTACTGCCAGAAATGAAGACAGTTCTTATGTAAAAGTATGTGTTTTAGACTGACCATTTCAGTCTCCTAAACTACGTGTGAGTTGTGCATCGCGTGACTTGGTAAATTAAGAGCGCCTTACATGCCATATGCTTTCCACGTGTCTGGGAAACTTTTTGCCTTTTGAACTATTTTCTTGCGCACAGTTAAACAACAACAACAACAACAACAACCGTTCTCAAAGAACGGACAACTGTTATCATCATTGAATTAAGAAGAGGAAAAAAAAAATGCTCGCTCTGTACCGTTTTGCACACAAGGCAGGCAGAATTGATGCGAGTGGATTTTAGTGAAGTGGCTTGCATTACTCCAGTGAGGCCTGAGCGGAAAGGAGACATCAGATTTTTTAAACTCCTGTCAGGTGTATGCCCCAAATGGACTTTGCAGGGTAAGTTTTTGTTTCTAACTAAGGCATTTCGAGACCTCATGCATTTGTGTTCTTTGGGCTACAACGGTCGGTTGAACTACAACGGTCGGTTGAACTACAACGGTCGGTTGGTAGGGGTTCTAGTAGTACAGTGGTGTGTTTGTGTGTATTGCATTGAAAAGTATGTGATTCTGCTCAAGTTCGGGCTAGCAATGACGTGACGTTGCCACAAATGAAAGCAATTCAAACTTTTTGGTTTGTTGGTTGGCTGGAGCAGTAAAATTACCTTCATAACCATTAAAAATAAAAACATTTGTTGATCCCTTAACATGACCGGAAACGGCAAACGTTGTATTTGAGCCGTAAAATGTCCAATTTCAAGAAATAATCAATTAATGAAATACATTTGAAAATCAAGCAAAACCATGGTGCTCCCACCGTTTTACATGTGAAGCAGAGCACCGCTGAAGTAAGCGGCGGTCCGCACCGTCAAACTTTGATTTGGTCACAGCGGACAACTTCACCTCCTGGCCAACCCTGAGTTTCACCACAGCATGACAACTACCCTGGATGTATAGATCCGGTGATTCGTGGTAGGAGGTGATGCACCTACTGACAGTTGTACTGTCGACTTTGACTTGCACTATTGCATTATTCTTTGTGGAACTCGCACCTGAAGGGTCGATGCTGACAAGGAAGATGTAGGTTCCATCCACAGGTACCACGAACACAACCCGTGGTTGCGTTGAAACGCGTTACCGTCGTTGGTGATGGCCTTCTCGGGAATGAGTGTGCCACCAGCAGGAACGACAGCGTATTTTATTTTTGCGTGAAAGCTGATCCTTTTTGCTGCAAGATCTGGTGAGGTGACAATAGAGAAAAGTAAAAGTTTTTAAAAAGACTGGATACCTTGGCTCACAAAATCGTTCTCAGTTGATTTTGTGGTGTTTCAGGTCGCTTAAACAAATTTAGAGTAATAGCACCTCACAGTGATACTAACACTCCAATTGCCTAATATGTCAAACTTAATCTAGCTATGTTAGAAGAATTTTACATGAATTAGATATAGGGTATGCTTCAGACACACAGAATCAGGGGACGCAAAAATGCATTACTCTTTTGAAGGAGATATCTATGAGCATTTTGTTTGGTGTTCTCTCTCTCTCTCTCTCTCTCTCTCTCTGTGGAATGACATTGCAGTGTGGGTTGGGTGCCATGGCCATGCAAAGTCAATCGAAATAAGGGCTGGTGCAAAAGAAATATCACTCAGCATAAATAATTACTTACGCAGCTGTTCCGTAATCTTGGAAATGTCACTCCGTATCTCCATGTCTTGTTGTTTGACCTGCTGGATGACAGCCGCACATTTTGTCTCGACCTCTTGGAGACGGGTTTCTAGGTCCGATGTGACGTCAGTTTTCATTGCCTGAATACTCGACTTCAGAGCTTGCTCAGTCTCCCTCAGTTCAGTTATGATGGACTTTTGCTGACTGAGTTCTGAGCGAAGCTGATCGACCTCTGATGAAACTTCCTCTCGAATCTCTTTCTCTTGCAGCGGTCAGGTCTTTGTGCAGTTCAGCCATGTTGGATGACATAGCTTGATCGGCTTTTTCCTGTTGTGCAAGAATCTTTTGAATGTCGTCTACATCTGATGACAGGGTCTCGTCAGCTTTTTCTTGAAGCGAAAGCTCTTCTTGAAGACTGTTGACTTTCAACAATACATTCTCGTCTGTTTTCTCCTGCAGTCGCATCTCATTCTTCAGACTTGTGATGTCTAATGTCTGTTTACTGACTGTGTCCTCTTGTTGTGTCCATGCCGTCTTCCAAGCTGAGAATGTCTGATGCCAGCTGGTTGTCTGTCGCATTCTGAGCAGAAAGTTCATCCTTCACATGGCCAAGTTCAGACGCCAGACTTTCGTCGCGTGACATTAGGCTTGAATCTACCTCCCTTTGCCGTTTCAGTTCAGCGTCTTTCTGTACGTCCTTGACCTGCAGACCCTTCACCTCACCACCCAGCAGCAGCATCCGGGCTTTAACTTCATCCACTTGAATGTGGGCGCCGCGTTTTAGAACCAGCATCGCTTTCACGTTCTTTGCGCATCTTTCTGCTTGTGACGGGTCCTTCAGATAGCAGTGGTACGATCCGCCAACAACAGGGTTGGGTAAAGTGAGAAGAAAACGGCCGTTGGAGTATGAGGTGCTTGGTACTCTCCTGCCTGATGGTGTCTGTAATAGAATGTACATATATAACATTCACTTTTAATTTTTCCTGTAAGTCCTAACACCATCCCACTATCGATCTTTACACACACACACACACACACACACACACACACACACACACACACACACACACACACACCACCACCACCACCACCACCACCACCACCACCACCACCACAACAACAACAACAACAACAACAACAGCAGGAGGAAACAAGCCACTCCCACCGCCACTTCCGAACAAAAAAAAAAGTCGTTTTCAATTTTCTTCTTATGTATCCCTTTTACCTTTTCAAAACTCAAGAGTTTAATTGACCCCCCCCCCCCAACCATCCACCCACTCACCCATCACCCTACACACACACCTTACACACCAAAACAACACAAACCAACAATGCAAACCAAAGAAGAAAGAAAAGAGAAAGGTCGGTATTTCAGTAGCCTACCCTCCACGCCACTGACTCAGGTCTGAGGTTCCTAATACTCATGAACTGTCCACACGTGAGCTGCACGTGCCTGTTCCCAGTGTCCTTGTCGATGACAGGTTCAGGCTGCAAGTGCGCCACGAGACGATCACCAGCAACGACAGGTGCATCTGGGCAATTGAACATGAATTTCATTGGAAGCGTTTCACCTTCGAGCTATGCTTTCGTGAAGCAATGCTGAGATTTGAAAGGGTTGAAGTAGCCACTACACTGCTTGACTGATTAGTTGCTATGCTAACAGTTTCGTTACAACTGTCTCGGTATTAAACGGATGGGTGGGTGGGTGGGTGGGTGTTTGGGGGTTTAACATCCTTTAACACCACATACGGGTGATATCAAAGATGGGGCAACGATGAAAAAACCAGCACAAACATTTGGCCCCAGCCGGGATACGAACTCACGACCCGAGCATTAGAAGTACCAAACGGAACCAGAACAAACTGGACTAGACTAAAGCAAAGCAAACCAAACGTGTCTAGATGAAACCACCACGAACTAGACCAGTCAGACCAGACTGAGGGAAAAGTCTGAAACAACCCTGACTAAACCCAACATAACCACCTCCGCCCCCCCCCCCAAAAAAAAAACAAACAAAAAAACCCACACACACACAAAAACAACAACAAAAACAAACAAACAAACCAAAAAAATCAACAAAAACAAACAAACCAAAAAAATCAACAAAAACAACAAACAAACAAAAACAAAAACAAACAAAAACAAACAAACAAACAACAACAGTAACAATAACAATAACAACAAAAACCACCTATACCAAACCAAAGCAAACAAAGCAAACTCAAGTCAAATCAAACGAAATCAGACCAGCCAAAATCCAAGCAAACCAAACTATAGTCACCTTGACAATACTAAACTAAACCAAACAATAAACCGAGCTAAGTCAGTCGTCAGAACGGCAAAGCAAACTAAACAAAAGCAATAACAAAAAACAAAGAAGAATGTAGAAGAACAACAACAGCAACAATAAAACCATCAACAAACTCAACAACAAAACGAAATCCCCTCCCTCCGCCGAAACACTCGAGATTCTGCAGTGTCCTGGAGGGATTTTGTCGCCCTCTGCTTTTGCCAGTCGTACTGGTCGTAACAAGATGAAAGGAAACAATTAAAATAGTGGACCTGGTAGTGCGAGAACCACGGAGCGTGACGCAGTCTTGAGAACGTTGTTTTGTGTGTACTTGACCGTGACGCGGTAGGTGGCGAAATCTGCCCAGGTGTAGTTGGAGATTTGGATCCCGGCATTAGGCAGGAACTGTACGTTCATTTTTAGGTGTGGAGACTTCAAGAAATATCCAGAGGTGTGGGCAGCCAAGACTGGTTCCTCGTCTGTTGGAAAGGAACATGAAACAAATATTGAGTCTCTCTCTCTCACACATACACACACACACGCACGCACGCACACACGCAATGAGCGTCTAATCTATGGACTAAAACAATTTATTTTAGAGGTTGTAGAAGCTTTCCGTTTTTCTGTTTCGTAAATTGCGCAACACACACACACACACACACACACACACACACACACACACACACACACACACACACAGGGGCGCCGAACCGGGGGGGCAGGGGGGGGGGGGCAAGAGTATCTTTTTGCCCCCCCCCCCTGGAAAATCAGGTGACTATGGCAAGAGGGGGGGCAAAGCCATGGTCTTGCCCCCCCCCCCCTTCCCCTACCTCTCCCCCTACCCCTCTTAGTGCTCTCTCCCTCATCCCACCCAACAGAGAACTTCTGTTTTTGCGGACCGAAGGCTGTCCGCTCCTCTGATTGCCCCCCCCCCCCCCCCCCCTCCGCTTTTCACTTTTTTCGGGCAACGTCCTGGTTCGTAAAGGTTTTTTGCCTACGCAGCATTTGATCCCTCCCCCCCCCCCCCCCCCGCTTTTCACTTTTTTCACTTTCTTCGGGCAATGTTCCCCCCTCCGAGATTCTGCCCCCCCCCCCCCTCCCCCCAACATCTTCCGGCGCCCCTGACACACAATGAGCGTCTGATCCATGGGCTACAAATCATTTGTTTTTAGGGGTTTTAGAAGCTTTCCGTTTGTCTGTTTCGAAAAATTGCGGTAGATCCCTTTTTACGGTTTGTCCGCTATTTGCATACAACTTCTGCATTAATGCCTGTATTTTACAGGCCGCGCAACCCCCCCCCCCCCCCCCACACACACACACACACACTCACACACACACTCACACACTCACATACTCACACACACAATAACACATTCACACACACACACACACACACACACACACACACACACACACACACACACACACACACACACACACAGAGAGAGAGAGAGAGAGAGAGCACAGAACACAGCACAGCACAGCACTGAGCGGTCGATCTTCACTTGAAGAGTACATTTCCTGCAGGCCAGACGCTGAATTTCCGTTAGCTATACTGAAGCCGGCAGGTCGCGTGTTAAGGCCTACCGTTTTCAACACAGACTACGACTGTGATTGAAATTGTTAGTGTAATCGGTCCGCGTCGTTTTCAATAATAGGGGAAAGCATAGTCCTTAGATCCAGAGAGACATAAGTTTTACCATACCGCAGGTCGGGCTGAGCTGTTAACGCCGCTGGGAGAGGGCGTACAGCTACACGTTTGCACTCTTTCGGCCGTCTGTTGGCCGACCTCACGATGAAATCTCTCTCTCTATATTTTTGCAGTTGGTGGTCTGGAGCGGTCGGTGGTCTAGTGGTAAAGACTTTGTCACCAATGCGAGAGGTGAGGTTCGAGTCCCACTCGGGTCAAAGTATGTTCTCGTATGTGGCACTGTTCGTTCGGGCCAACCGTCGGGGGTTCTCTCCGGGTATTCCGGCTTTCCTGCCCCTCTGTTTGGAAATGTTCAGCCCACAAAAAAAAAAAAAAAAAAATGCAATTCTAAAATTTTGAAACTTAAATTGCTGAGCTAGCCCGTCGCACCACGTGATTGTAATGTGTTCATGTCAGAGTTTGAGAGAATACGTGTGAGAGAGCCACGGATTAGAGTCTAACCTCGAACTAAACTAGCTCCAGGGTTAAATTTTAATAATAATAATAATTATTATTATTATTATTATTATTGTATAGGCGCTTTACCCAATATTGTGAATCGGCTCAAAGCGCCGCGAACTGAACCCAACACGCACGCTCACGTGAATCACACGCATTCTCTCACACACTGGACATAAACACATTACAATCACGTGGTGCGAAGGGTCAGCTCAGCTATCTAAGTTTCGGAATTCGGAATTGCATTTATTTCTCAAATTTGGTGGGCTGAACATTTCCAAAGCAGAGGGGGGAGGAAGCCGGAATACCCGGAGAGAACCCCCGACGATCGGCCGGAATGAAAGGTGCCACATACGAGAAGGAAAAATTCTTTGCCCCGAGTGGGACTCGAACCTCAGACCTCTCGCATTGGTGACAAGTCTATTAACCACTAGACCACCGACCGAATTTTCTGTTTATTTTTTGTTGTTTTTGTTGTTGTTGTTGTTTGTTTGTTTGTTTTTTTAAATCAGGAAGCGGCTCCATTCCAGCAAGGTGCATATGCCGTTATAGAAGGATTTTCGTTTTTAGTTCTTCGCTTCCTACTTTTGTTTTGGGGTTTCCTTTGTCCTAGTCTAGGTTAGGCCGTGGGTAAAATTAACCTCGAGTTTTACATACGGGCCCTGATGTCCAACCTGTTCAAAATGTTGTCGTTCCAGTGGGTGAAAAAAAATCCAGCAAAACTCTTCAAGTACAGGCACGTTCTGCTTCCCAAATACAGCATGTCATGTGAAGGGATGCTATCAGTGAGTGACCAAAAACATGTGTTCAATTTTAGTGATTTTCTACCAGAAAGTTTCCCCATATATTTACTTGGAAGTGAAACAGACATGTTTGTGCGTGTACCTATCTTTGTGGAAGAGTAAAATAATCACGAACATTGTCAATAAAATATAAAACATAAAAAAAATGATTTTTTTAAAAAAAAGTGTGGCAGTGAAACGGTTAATTACCTGTAATCTGATGCCACTCAGTGTTGACCACCAATTCATCCTCACCGACTGTGTACTGCCAAGGAAAGGTCACCTTGTCTCCGATACAAGCGGTAATTGCTTCTCCATCGTCAGGACTGGATGCAGTCCACTCAAATGCGAGCGAAGCTAAAAATATACAGAAAGGCAAGCAGAGAGAAACTGTGAAATTTGACGTTATTGTAAAGTAAAAGTCGTATGCAGTAAATTCGGCCAGCATTATTGTGGTTTTGCGGGAATGGGTATGGACTTCGCGTTTAATGCAACCTTTTCAAACCTAAAATCTTTCTGCAGCGTACGTATTGCAGAAATCTTCAACTTCCCCACCTGTCCGAAGCGCTGCCTATTAGACCGCCGCTCACCCCATCGTACATAAACCTACTCAAGTTGAAATTATCGTACATAGACCTACTCACCTTGAAATTAAAGTACGAAGATCTACTCACGTTGACATTACAGTACACAGACCTACTCACATTGAAATTATCGTACAGAGACCTACACACGTTGAAATTATGGTACATGGACTCACGTTGAAAGTATCGCACACAGATCTACTCACGTTGAAAGTATCGCACACAGACCTACTCACGTTGAAATTATCGTACACAGACCTACTCACGTTGAAATTATCGTACAAAGACCTACTCACGTTGAAATTATCGTACACAGATCTACTCACGTTGAAATTATCGTACAAAGACCTACTCACGTTGAAATTATCGTATATAGACCTACTCACGTTGAAATTATCGTACAAAGACTTACTCACGTTGCAATTATCGTACACATAGACCTACTCACGTTGAAATGATCGTACAAAGACCTACACACGTTGAAATTATCGTACATAGACCTACTCACGTTGAAATGATCGTACATAGACCGAAATTATCGTACATAGACCTACTCACGTTGAAAGAGTACGGCAGACCCAGCAAGGGCAAGTAGAAAGAGTGGGATGACCATGGTGGACACACACCCTGCCTGCAATGTCTTTCCAAGTCTGCTCTTACTTCAGACGACGGCAATGGAGACTTGGAAGCGAATGGTGCTCTCCAACATTTACAGTTAACACTACTGTTGGGGAAGTTTGACTTCACTTGACACGAAGGCTGTGCGGGGCCCGATATGAAAGCGTGTACACGGGGACTAAAGAAAATGGCTGCGGTCAAACGAAGTGCTGCTCTCGTTTCGAAAGTTTTGACGACGAACCTTCGCAAATTATGTCAGATGTATCTGAAATCTGAGCTGTCTCGGGTCTAAGAGCTGCTTGATGCGTTCGCAGAGGTAGGTGCTTCATCAATAGTCTCACTTCGTTTGGCCGAACAGTAAAACTCTCATTAGTACCGGACCCGTAGTGTAGTGGTTAGCACTTCGGACCATGGACCGGGAGACCCGGGTTCGAGTCCCAGCCGAGGCAAGCGGGATTTTTCCTACCTAGGTCGGCTTCTACCAAGAGCGGGTGTGCTATGGGCCCAATGGGGAGGCTTTTGCCACACAGCCGAGATTCACCCACTTCACGGGTGCGACTTTGAGGGTGCTTCCCTTGGTATGACACGTCTTATGATGTGGATGAATACACGACCGGCACCGCAGGTGCCGTAGTTCCCGTGCCTGGTTAATGCCGGGATATT
>JACVVK020000701.1:162500-165000 GCA_018292915.2 Batillaria attramentaria | reverse complement strand
ACTAAAAATTGTAATAATAATAATAATAATAAATCACATTTATACAGCGCACATCTTGAAAATACACCAACTCATCGTGCATTCATACGTCACTCACACGCACATGGAACACGCCCTGAAACAGCAGGCACCACAGATACATGAATCAGTAGAAGGAAAGCTGAAACACACCAGTTTTAAAGATCTAACCTCAACGTCCGCTCGACACTGTAGCGATGTGTCTCGCTCACTGACCAAAAGCCAAATAATGTCACGGCAAAACTCGTGCTCTGGTTTTTATAAGGGTCCCCTAAGCGCTGAAAACTCTGCAACTGTGACAGAGTTGCCTGGATTATACACAGTCGAAGGAGTCACGGTAAAAAAAAAAAAAAAAATGTTCACACTTCAGAAAGCTTTTTGTTAGGAGCTTAGATCTTTAAGCTCTGACTTGAAATATGACAAGAGTTGCTGTTGCCGTTTCACGCTAGCAGGAAAAGAGTTCCAGACTGTTGGGGTGGTAAACCGGAAACAGCGTTCCCTAAAAGATTTCAAATCTCTCACCCCAGCCGTTGTTCGTACTGGAGTCACCGACGTTGAAGGACCAATCAGTAGAGTTTGAAAAGCGCATGAAAATCTCGGCCCGTTTGCGGGTGCTGTTGTTGAACGTCAGCTTCAGCACCCCCTGGCGGGTGCATGGAGACGAAGAGGACGTCAAGGCCGAATGCCAGGCGAATCCGTTAGCACTGGAGACTGTTCCATTTACATTGCCACTTGTCAGGTCAATGCAGAGATCTGAAACAATTGCAATTATATAATATATAAAACGCGCAAGTTGAAGTTGAGATGGGAGGTGTGTGTGTGTCTGGGGGGGGGGGGGTATTGCCAGAAAAGCTTGCAGTGAAGGGGCTGGGTGGTTGATGTATTAGCTATTTAGGGCTTAACGCCGCGCGAGCAACCAAGACTGTTTCACGACTAATCAAGGTCCTTCTTCGCCGGACTAAAATAAAAAGAAAGACAATAAAACTAAGTGTAAATATATATTTAAAAAATCTATCTGGTTTAAATGATAAACACGTTTCATTTCTTTGTACATCGAACATATGTGACGCACCCCCCACGATTTGAGTCTGAAGTCACTTTTTGAAGTTTTTGAGGTTTTGATATGATCTTACAGGTTTTTTAATGCTGAATCCAATGGTGAAAACCAGAATAAAATCGGATAATTATTTTTGAAGTTATGATCTGTTGAAATGACGTACCCCATGAAACAAAATAGCCACCTCGGTCGGAAAATCGGGTGTTGCACTATTCAGCTGCATGTAACTTCCGACTCATTTCGTGGCGTAGCGTCACATATTGTTACCGTGGATAGTCCGTATTACTTGAGGTGAAATTTTATAGAACAGATTTGACTCTTTCAAGTGTATTTATAGAAGGCTTCATGACCATATATGACCGTGCAACATGATACCGTAAGTCACCTTTTGGGTCGTTTCAGATATTGGTATCGATAGAAAGTAGAGGTAATGCTCAGTGGCATAATTGTTTTTTTCTTAACTATGATATTTGGCAACGTTTCAGTAACTCTTAGATATAGGTACCCCCCTCCCCCCCCAAAAAAAAAAAATAAAAAATAAAAATAAAAAATCCCAGAAAACAAGAACAAACTTGAGAAAACGTTGCTTTAGGAGTTTTCCTTTGCAACCAGTATCAAGCTAAATAAAACATTTTCCATTTAGTTTGACTTATCAAAGAAATCAAAACACATGACAGAAAATAAGCTGAAAGAGTCGCAATCAAGTAAAATCAAAATCAACCAATCCATCCCCACCTGCCTATTTTTGGCTGCTAGCCAAATGTGATTCGGTGGTTAGCACTTCGGACCATGGACCGGGAGGCCCGGGTTCGAGTCCCAGCAGAGGCAAGCGGGATTTTTCCTACCTAGGTCGGCTCCTACCCAGAGCGGGAGTGCTATGGGCCCAATGGGGAGGCTGTTGCGATACATCCACTTCACGGGTGCGACTTTGGGGCTGCTTCCATTGGTATAACAGGACGTCGTATCATGTGGATGATTACACGACCGGCACCGCAGGTGCCGTAGTTCCCGGGGATGCTTAACGCCGGGATATTTAGACAGGAAGCGTGGAATGCGGCCCTGTTCCGCAGTCCCAAACCACACGGACCTCCATAGCATCATCTTACCACCACCTTCGTCTCCAACAAAATGCATAATAAATGTTGCCCCAGCTTTCGAGCCATTCATGGATTCCACCCATGACCTGGGAGGAACACCACAGGAGCTGACGAAGATTTGCGGCAGCAAAAGAAAACAAATGTGGTTAGGTGCAAAATGACTCATTTTGTGGCGTTCGGTTATATTCTCACAGGAAAAGGACTTTACATGCACAGACAGCCGTATTTCTCTAATAATACGTCAGTTTTAGGCGAGTCTTTGCTGTTCACTGTTATATTTCGACGCAAAGCTCCTTTGCCGGGTGGGTGGTATATACGTTTTTATCTG
>JACVVK020000701.1:150000-160000 GCA_018292915.2 Batillaria attramentaria | reverse complement strand
AAGGATCGTGAAGGCCAGTGTTCCGGCTTGGCAGAATTCTTAAGCGGTGGTTTCCGGTTTGAGGAAATACGTGGATGGATTCTAGTTAGAGGTTTTATTGTAAAGTCTGTTGAACTGCTTCAATATTAAGAATAACAGAGCTTTTAGCTGAACATATTTTTTCATGTTTCCGCGAGAAGCACTAGTCCAAAGAGTTCCAGTCTTGCGATTTCGCAAGTACAACTCAAAGATTTCAAGTCAACTTTACACCTGCACTCTGATCTCCCAGATTTTTTTTTTTTTTTTTTTTTGAAAAAAAAAAATTCAGTCGGGTTAGTCACAATACCAACAGGGAAATTACAAGACATGAACACGCATCCTCTGTCAGACGACCTGCGTGAGACAAGCGTCAAATGTTTAGCTCACAGACAAAATCTGTATAGCGTAGTGGATCTCTTGTCTTTTGTAGGTCTGACAGATTTGAAAATAAAAAGAATACGAAAACAATATTAGCGAAAACAACAACAACAACAACAAAACTGACACGATATCATTAAATTTGGTGAAAAGGCCTTTATGGGATGGGCCCATTGCTCCTTTTTGAACTTTCACGTGTGCCAAGGGTGGGGTGGGGTGGGGTGTTTGGGAGTTTAACCTCCTTTTCCACCACGTATTTCACGCGTGCCAAGACTTCCACCATCTTAACTCACACTTGAGTATTAGGCCACTAACCTGCAGTCTTCGCTGCGTCCACCAGACGATGCACGTCAGAAGCGATGTTCTCCAGCCATTTAGGTATGGAGTCAGCCCTGTTCACCAGCTTCCTTACCAACCTTATCAGTCTTTCATCGGAAGTGCTTTTGCCCTTGACATTGCTGGCGCTGAGAACGGCCAGCACAAGAACAAAGCAGAAGTTTGGGGACATGGTTCTGAAAACAATAGGATGTGCAGGAACGCAATATCACATACGTGTCACATAAAATAGTATATCACATGTGAGAGCAGACACATGAAGCACGCATTTTTAACCATGTAAACATGAATGGGGTTTGAGGATTTTCTCAACGGTTTCAAGGGAGGGTGACTTGCGGAGAGAATAATAATAATAACAATAATGAGTATTATAATTATAGGCGCTTTACCCAATTTCAAGAATCGGCTCAAAGCGCCGCGAACTGAACCCAACACGCACGCTCACGTGAATCACACACATTCTCTCACACACCGGACATAAACACATTACAATCACGTGGTGCGAAGGGTCAGCTCAGCTATTTAAATTTCGGAATGAGAATGAGGGAGAGAAATCGAGGCTATCTGACCAGCGTCTGTGAATGTCTGAGCACGAACACGGGTAACATTAGTGCGAAAAGAAAGCAATGTGTATGATTGGCGAAAGCAGACAAAATTCAGTCTTTTCGCGGAAAATCCGATCCATTTTTTCGCAACAAAACCGCTTTTGTCGGGAAAAAACGTCAATCTTTCCGCGAAAAAAAAAACAACAAAATGTCGCGAAAAAACGTTGGTTTTTTTTTTCCGCGAAAAAAATGGTATGCACTTTTTCTGCATAAAGTTGGTGTCCGTTTTTTGGCGAAAAAAAAACAAAAAACTAGCCCACTCAGTCAGATTTTCGCGGAAAAAACACCGCCCTGTTTTTTTGTGTTTTTTTTTCGAGAAAAAAACTGACGGGTGCTTTTTCGCGAAAAAACTGCTTTTACTTTTTTCGCGGAAAACCCTTTTCTGCAGAAAAACTGACTTTTTTTCGCGGAAACCTGTCCATTTTTCTGAAGAAAAACTTTTCACGTGAAAAAATCGCTATCAAATGTTTTCGCGACAAAAGGAAACTGCCGCTTTTACTTGGGGGGGGGGGGGGGGGGGATTATACCAACGGTAGTATCGAGACCTACAGATCACCGACCTACAGATCACCGAAGCTGGTTTGTTATTGTTGAACATCGTGGCGCTTAGACGTATCCAGTGTTACAAACGCACGCTACAGACACACGGGCTGGCACGGAGTCAAAGGAGGACTCAGTGTGATTTGCAAGCGCCTACCCTTCCGGCTACGTCGTGGGTAAAAAGTTGCACACACATTGCTTTAGATGAACGTATCTCTGTCAATATTTAGGTCACACCTTTGAAAGTTCATGACTTTGTCAATAAATGGTTTGACTATGTTCATGCCAAAAATTGTGTTGTTTAACTTGTAATTAGCAGAGTAATTAAACAATAAATAAGAATAAGTTGTGAATTGCCTATATAAAAACCATGGGTAATTTGTTTCCCACGACGTAGGACTAGGAATAGGTCGAAAATTACCTATGTAAAAACCATGGGTAAGTTGTTTCACACGATCTAGGACTAAGAAGTTTTTTAGCGACGTAGCCGGAAGGTTAAAGTGTTGCTGCCACTCTCGGAGAAAGAGAGATTCGTGCTGTTTGAATTGTCTGGACCGCATGGTGTTGCGCACTTTTATGTGTCTGTGTGTGTTTTGAGCTCAGCCCCCCCCCTACCCCTCCTCCCCCCCCCCCAAAAAAAGAAAAAAAAGAAAAAAAAGTGTGTTGTGATTACTTACAATCACACAAAAACAACAAGAAACAAGACAAGACAAGACACCAACAACAAACAAACACAAATTAACCACACATGAACAGTCGAAAAAGGAAAGCACCCCTGGTTTCATGTCTTTGTGCGCAAAGATAGCGCATATTGCCGTCCACAGTCATGTCGTTTTTCTGCCAAAGAATAAAAATTTAATACTCCCTTTGGCAAGAAACTTCGTCGAGGTTACTTGCCCCTGAAAACCTCCAAACTATCGAATCAGAAAAATAAATAAATAAAAAAAAATGCAAAAATGTAAAAATTTACCTGTTAACTTTGCTTGAGTAGATCTGCTGCAGATTTTGTGCTGTGAATCAGTTCCGTGGGTGCATTGTGAACCTGTTTTTGGAACAAGCTGCTTATATAACACACAAGGAGTGTACAACAGATGGAATCTGTAATTACTTGGTGTCAATATCCACCAGCGATGCTAGCATAGGCTAACGATATCCGGGTAATATTTCAATTTCACTGTGTACAATGCGTGATATCCGAATGATAATTCATGGCGGGTTTTTTTTTTTTGTTTTGTTTTTTTACTGTTTCGGGCAGTTTTTTTTTTTTTTTTAACCATTTCAACCCTGAAGCAATCTCAATAGCGATAACGCTCTCTGCCTGGGAGTTTTTCAAGTGTGCTAGATCTAAAGCTGGGCTCTTGCATACAAAACCCTAATTTTCAAGAACTTGACTTGACTTGACTTGACTTGACTTGACTATTGGATCCATCCTATACGGGAATCTTCCACTGTGCAAAGCGTATGAGAGTCGGTCACATGCATTGTATTGTTAGGGTCTGCGAGACCGTAGGTGATACGGTGGCAGGGCTGAAAGTGTTAAAGTAGCGTGTTTGGCATTCAGACTCGCATGTAGCCTAGCACATAGGTTTGGAAAATACATTAATGAACAGTCAGGTTTGAAACAAAAGACCGTGCCGTCACTTTCAACTGTTACAAATACCGATTCATACAACAACAACAAAATTAGAAAGTCAACGAGGAAGAAAAATCAAGTTAAACAACATTTGTTGTTTTACTTGTTTATTTACAATCCAAACCACACAGTGGGAACTTCACCTATACCGTCATTGACAAAGTCTTGAAGTGCCGTGGATCCAGTGTAAAGATTGGCTGAGCTACGGACGTTTTGAAAGTCACACACGCACGCACGCACGCACACACACACACACACACACACACACACACACACACACACACACACACACACACACACACACACACACACACACACACACACACACACACACACACACACACAGGTCATGTGAAACAAACCACATTCGACAAAGAAGCCAGAAAAAAATTACATAAGAAAATGATCACACATAACAACAATGCTTGGTAAAATTTACTTCTTTCTTCATTATCTCCGTGTGACTTCAGATTATCCACCCTTTCAAAGACAAACTGACAGAATTCATTCATTTGTGGAGAATAAAATTAATATAACTGACGATTTTATCTCCCCCCCCCCCACCTCCTCCTCTCTCTCTCTATCTGTTTATGTATTTGATGTAGATGATATATATATGATGATCTTTTACTGTTTAGCGTATTACCCCATGCGCTGTATAGTGTCACGCGCTGTAGCTGCGTGCTGTACGTGTGATATTAGGTAATGCATGTATCTACTATGCTATGTATGTACTGTTATGCACTCCGTGGTGCGTGCGTGTGTGTGTGTGTGTGTGTGTGTGTGTGTGTGTGTGTGTGTGTGTGTGTGTGTGTGTGTGTGTGTGTGTGTGTGTGTGTGTGTGTGTGTGTGTGTGTGTGTGTGTGTGTGTGTGTGTGTGAAGACAAACAGAGAGATCTGTGCGTCTATGATCTCATCCTTGGAAAATAAACTTTCAGTCAGTAAGTCAGTCAGTCTCTCTCTCTCTCTCTCTCTCTCTCTCTCTCTCTCTCTCTCTCTCTCTCTCTCTTTATGCTGCTTGCCATTTTTTTTCTTTCTGCTTCTTCTTCTTCGTTCTTGTGTTTCCTTCTATCTTTGCCATTGTAGTCTTTATTTTATTGTTGCTCATTGAAAATTAACCATTGTTTGGTTAAATCACTTCCGTTGGAAAATACAGTTCGTTCGTTCTCTCTCTCTCTCTCTCTCTCTCTCTCTCTCTCTCTCTCTCTCTCTCTCTCTCTCTCTCTCTCTCTCGCAAAGGTGCTTACATACATTTCATTGTATTGGCTTGATTTATCGAAAAAGCACTATGAACTCAGAAATACCCACTGCGTTTAACAATCTGGAATGGTTAATGGGTGTTTTGCTGTTGTTTTTGAGGCGAACCAATAATATACTGACGTCCAAAAGAAACGCGAAAAATATCTTCCATCTTTCAATTCATTTTTTCCCGGTATTAACAAAAGTTGCGTTATTTTTGGCACCCAGTATATCAAGACCGATGTTTGAGGGAAGCGTTCTGTGAATTTTACCGCATCAGCGCACTTGCAGTCCACGTGAAGCCCGAGTTAGCTGTGACACATTTCGTGTGCAGTTCAGCTGAAGGTGCAAGCAAAGCACAAAAGCTGAGCAGTGAGTAGTGTTCACTGTCACTAGGGGATAAAAAGGGCACACAGATACAGGTTTCATCAGTCCCTCATTCGACGCTATCACGATGCCACGACTCACTTCTGCACAACGCGAGAGGGCCATTGGACGTCTGCAGTCTGGGGACACGCCAGAAGCCGTGGCTGCGACTTTCCAATGCCACATTTCCACCATTTATCGTCTCCAGCATCGGTTCGTGACAACTGTCGCTACTGCTGATGCCCAGCGGAGCGGCAGACCTCGAGTGACCACGCCAAGGCAAGATCGCCACATTTTCCGCATCCATGCTCAAGATCCCTTCAGAACAGGTGCACAAACAGCCAGAACTGTTATAGGGACACACCAGGCACCCATTTCTAGGCAAACGGCCAGCCGGCGACTGCGCTCCAGGGGGCTGAGGAACTGCCGTCCAAGCCAGGGTACCCGTCCTCACCGTGCGCCATAGACAGGCACGCCTGCAGTAGGCGCAAGGCCACCTCAACTGGAACAATGTTCGCTGGCAGAACGTGCTTTTCAGCGATGAAAGCCGTTTCTGCATTGACCATGCCGACGGGCGTGTTCGGGTATGGAGAAGAAGAGGTGACCGCTATGCTGACAACTGTGTCGTGGAAAACAACGCCTGGGGCGGGCCCAGCCTCATGTTGTGGGGCGCCATCGGCCACAACCAGGTGCTGGGACCCGTCATCTTCCAAGGCCTGGGTCCTGGACGCGGCAACGGCATCACAGCGCAGCGGTACATGGACCAGGTGCTGCACCCTCATGTGCTGCCCTTTTTTCAGGCCCACGGGAACTGGGTTTTCCAGCACGACAACGCGCGCCCCCACACTGCCAGGGCAACCCAGGACCTCCTGCAGCGCTCGGGCTTCCAGGTGATGCCTTGGCCAGCGTTATCTCCTGGCATGAACCCTATTGAGCAATTTTGGGATTTGCTCCAGACACAGCTCAATAGGGTGGTCCCAAGGCCCACAACTGTCGCTGAACTTGATCGGGCCGTCCGGCAGGCCTGGGCCAACATTCCCAGGGCAGCCAGCAACACGTTGGTCCGCTCAATGACCCGCCGCTGCCAAGCCGTCATCGATGCTAATGGGGGCCATACTCGCTATTGACTGTTCTGTTAAGCGCAAATGGCGCATCGTCACCGCAACCTTACTGTGTTATGGACAATACGTCAGTGTTGTGCTGTACAAAAAATTGGACATTATTAATGAAATTTGAATTTTCTTACCATTTTTTTTATTATGCAATAAATGAAACTAGACACTGTTTTTCGCAATTCTTTTGGACGTCAGTATATGTGGAAACTGAATCCGGGATGATGATGATGATATGATACTTTCAGACATAAAAGCGACCTCGGCTTTGATAATCATCTTTACGTTTGAAGTGTGATATTGTCAACAGGATATGTGCACGTGCGTCACAAACACATAGGTTAGAAACAGGCCCACATATCACGTATAATTATTGTATTGTGGAGTCTATGTCTATGAGTTACAGACTGAATGCAGATTGACGTGAATGAGTGGCTGGGAGGAAGAGAGAGAGAGAGAGTGTGTGTGTGTGTGTGTGTGTGTGTGTGTGTGTGTGTGTGTGTGTGTGTGTGTGTGTGTGTGTGTGTGTGTGTGAGTGATTGCGTGCGTGAGTGCGTGTGCGTGCGTGCGCGCGCGCGAGCGGGAGGGTGCGCCTCACTCGGTGTTCACTGTACTTGTCATTTCCATTGTCACTCTTCCCCAGTTACTCTAATCCGGGAAGCCTTATTTTGATGGATCGCACTGCAAGTATTATTATTTACGGCTGTGAGCACACACCTGTTGCTTTTTTTTTTGAGAGAGACAAGAATGAAAATTTAAATTATATACGCGCGTGTGTGGCATAAAGCTAAATTGTGGATTTTTTTTCCATCAAAATCCGTACACCGAAAAAGCCACTTACGTCAAAAAGTGCCATCAGACTGTAAAGACTCATGTGGTTGGCCTAAACTTCAGTCACGAAGGCGCTGGTTGGTTGGTTGGTTGGTCCACTGATAGAAAAATGTCGGCCCTGTGCATCCAAGGAAACACCGGTGAAGTAAAACAGGTATATGTCTCTCACATTACTAGATAATAATCACATAAATCTCTCTCTCTCTCTCTCTCTCCTCTCTCTCTCTCTCTCTCTCTTTGTTTCCCTGTCTGTCTGTTTGTCTCTGTCTGTCTGTCTGTCTGTCTCTCTCTCTCTCTCTCTCTCTCTCTCTCTCTCTCTCTCTTTGTTTCCCTGTCTGTCTGTTTGTCTCTGTCTGTCTGTCTGTCTCTCTCTCTCTCTCTCTCTCTCTCTCTCTCTCTCTGTTTCCCTGTCTCTCTGTCTCTGCCTCTGTCTCCTTCTGTCTGTCTGCCTGCCTGTCTGTCTGTCTGCCTGTCTCTCTCTCTCTCTCTCTGTCGTAGAGGAACCTTACAACCTCCACTGTGGCATTATCACGAAACAGCTGTTGTGCGAGCGTGGCGCAAAAAGAGGGGTCAATCGCAAGCTGCTGCTCAAACACATGCGTTGCATCTCAGCTACGTGCAAGTTCCACACGTCCCAAAATATGAAACTACAATGGTCAGAAAGAGGAGAACTCATGCTTTCTTTTGGTGTATGATTTCTAGGAATACTTCTAGAAGCAGCAGTACAGACCGAGGTTAGAAATCCACAAAAGAAAACGCTTGTTTTTCCGTGAAGTCACAGAATACCGGCCTACATCATTTTAACGCGCGCATAGTTTCTTTAATAGGCAAACTCGACAAAGAATTATCATCCTGTTGACGCCAGCCAGCTCATCATAAATATGTGAAACACAAACAATGTGTTTATTGGGATGAACCGGATCTGCTTTATTGCCCACACCAGCAATAGGCTTGGAGGGAGTGGTAAATCGCGGTAGGATTACCCCTCTTGTCGCTGATATCTTGTTTGAACAAAGTCAGACGGAAACTACGCATTTAATCCCCCCCCCCCACCCCCAAAAGACCCCCCCCCCCCCCCGTTCCTTTCCCCACCCACCCCACAAAACCTGGAAGCCACTCTTTTCAAACATGAAAAGCTAAAAACTGACAGACTGATCTGAAATAGCATACACTGATAAACTCACTCATTCATACCAGATGTGTCACACGCGCGCTGTTGTCAAATAAAGGGTAGGTATTCACGTTTGTTAAGGTCGACTTGTCGCCAGAGGCAAGTTGATTCCCCCCCCCCCCCCCCCCAATTTCCATTTTCCAGATTTTGCATCCGTTTTGAATACAAACCAACAAAAAAATTCTAATTACCGGGGAAGGGTACTTGAACTCTGTGTGTGTGTGTGTGTGTGGTGTGTGTGTGTGTGTGTGTGTGTGTGTGTGTGTGTGTGTGTGTGTGTGTGTGTGTGTGTGCACGCACAGAGAGAGAGAGACACACACACACACACACACACACACACACACACACACACACACACACACACACACACACACACACACACACACACACACACACACACACACACACACACACAGAGATTGACTAAAACGATTATTTTTCGAGCCTTTATTCCTCACAGCCTTTTGATAAAAACAGCCATGTGCGATCATCAGAAAGAATATATATATATATACAGGTATTTTGTTTCCCCTGATGAAGGGCCCGCTGAGGGCCCGAAAATTTGGGCTCCATTCTCGTTAATAATAATAGTTGATCACAGCTCTCAAGGAGTGTATTTTCTAGTTATTCTACGTGGATTCATCCATTTCAAAACTCTTTCGGGGAAGTGTGGAGCCAGCATAATAATAATAATAATAATGAGTATTGTATAGGCGCTTTACCCTGAATCGGCTCAAAGCGCCGCGAGCTGAACCCAACACGCACGCTCACGTGAATCACACGCATTCTCTCACACTCTGGACAAAACACATTACAATCACGTGGTGCGAAGGGCCAGCTCAGCTATTTAAATTTCGGAATTTAGAATTGCATTTATTTTTCAAATTTGGTGGGCTGAACATTTCCAAAGCAGAGGGGGAGGAAGCCGGAGTACCCGGAGAGAACCCCCGACGATCGGCCCGAATGAACGGTGCCACGTACGAGAAGGAAAAATTATTTGCCCCGAATGGGACTCGAACCCCTGACCTCTCGCATTGGTGACAAGTCTCTTAACCACTAGACCACCGACCGCCCCCAGCATGACTTTCTTCGTTTTGTAAAGTCAGTATATATATATATATATATATATATATATATATATATATATATATATATATATATATATATATATATATATATATATATATATAGGGGAAGTAAGTAAAGCTGAGAGCGCTCCCTAGATCTAGGAGATGTGTGCTTTGTATGCCAGTGGACAAGTCCGCCTTGCCCTATATTGGCTACAAGCCACAGTGAGGGGGGGGGGGGGGGAATCTACCATCCTACCGCTGAAACGTCTAACAGATCTAAGGGTATCTCACCATTCATAGGGCCCCCATTCCCCTCCCACCGGGAGGAAAATGGTCGGTACAACCAAGGCCATATGAATTGGTGATTTTAGCCGCTCACGACCATGGTTTCGGGTCAATGGGACCCTCATCAGGTGAGCATGCGGCGATACCCACGAGGGCTGCAGCGTCCAACCAGCACTAAAAGGCTGCCCCAGAATAATCTGGTGCGTCTCCAGTACTAGCAGACGTCGCTACCCTAAAGCTCTGCAAGAGGTTTCAGCGGAAAAAGACTAAATAATTTAGAAGGAGCAACTGCCTAGGTGTAATGTCATGTAATTACATTTAATATAGAAAAGGAACAAAGGCGTCGCTAAAGCCGAAAATATATATATATATATATATATATATATATATATATATATATATATATTGTTATGCCT
>JACVVK020000701.1:142500-145000 GCA_018292915.2 Batillaria attramentaria | reverse complement strand
GCGGATCAAGAAAGGGAGGGGGGAGGTGGACAGGGCGGGGGTGGGGAGGGGGGTGGGAGTGGGGGCGGGAGGGCAGAGACTCGGAGGAAACCTCTTTGCAATAACAATCGACATTTTCGCTTCAGCCTCTTGTCTCTTCTTCAAGTTGTTTAAATTGTTTTGTCCCACAGCCAGTAAAGTTCAGCTTTCGTGATGTATAGCGGGTTGCTTACACAAACGATGAGAGTAACGGAATTTAAATGAAACGCACCGCCACAGTAGCATCATATCATCACCCTCATCTTCATCCTTATGGTTAAGAAAAAAATGCCCTGTCTTTAAGGGGAGAGGTCTGCAGTGGGTGGGAAATTTATCTCATCTTTCTATGAATCGCTGGGCGCATCCCCCCTCCCCCCCCCCCGATCTACGGTTTGTACTATTTAGCATAAGCAACCTCAGCAGGAATCGTAACTCCACCTCCAGCAGGCAAGTGATCCGCCCCTGATTACAATTATTGCCAGTGACCTTGACCAGCATCGTCGCTCCTCTTGAGTCCAATAATCAAAAGGGTGATACGACTGCCATATGTCATTTGCCTTTCTGTCCGCTGCGTAATTAGCAGCAGACCGGGCTTTTACAACGCTGTCAGCCACATCGTCTGTCAGTTAATGTGCAGTAGTTTGAATCTTGTAAGGACAAATGTCTGACTCAGATTAGATGACACTTAAAGGTGAACTGTAGAAACAAAATCACACAGGCACAGTTGTTGTCTGGTTCTTTAGGGGTTTAACATCTTTCCACCACATACAGGAGGTACAGATTGAGGTTTCAGCCATTCAACAGTCGCAATGAGGATCGTGATAGCATTTCTCGCGATACTTCAAGTTGTAGAGGGTCACGGAGGTGGAGACTGCAAAAGATGGTGCGGGTATTGTGATCACGGTGGTTGTGCATGGATAGTGAGGAAGGCCTGCTGTGGACACTTTGATCCAAGTCTACTGTTTCCTCTTCACGTGGACGTCAACTGCTCCCAACCTAACAGATCTCGCATCATTCCTCCTGACAATTACAGCGATACAGGCGAGTCGCAGCAGTGCAGCGGCTTCAGTCTGGTTCACCAGCACGGCTGCCTTACAGCGATGCCGGAAAGCTACTGCTCTTACAACACCACAAGGGCGATCATCCTTCGGTGGAACTCGTTTTCGGAGTTCCCGGCCCTGAGCTGCCTTGAGAAGCTCGGTGGACTTGACCTGCGCAACAACGAGTTGACGTCAGTACCACGTGATGCCTTTGTGGGTCTGACGATGCTTGACGAGGTTCGACTCGACTTCAACAAGATCACTCACATCCATCCAAACGCTTTCGACGTTCCTCTCCCCAAACTGAACAGATTTTCTATCAGTCACAACCTGCTTGTCAGTGTTGAACCATGGCCTCTCACTATTCCCCATGTATTCTGCTATTTCGGTCTCAGCCATAATCGTATCAGCCGCCTCACGAATGAGCGCCACTGGACCTTTAACATTTCTGTGGAAGCCGGACCTGGATGGGTTGACCTTCGCTACAACCAGTTCGTGGAGCCACCCACTGCACAGCTCAGTCAGTTTCGCATGTCGTTAAGCGAACTTGGGGGAGAGGTTTTGTTCTGGGGAATTAACATACGTCACAACCCATATCACTGTGACTGTAAAGCATACGGTTTCGCGAGATTGCTCAGGTTTATATATTCCTTCACGCCTCACAATAATTTATTAGGAACGTGTGCAAGTCCTCCCAAATTCAAGGGGATGTACGTCAAAGATTTGCCCCAGGATGAACTGACCTGCAACGTAACGACCAACTGCCCGCAAGGCTGTGCGTGTCAAGAAAGGCCTGCCAGAGAAGACATCCTGGTGGACTGTGTTGACCGGGATCTGACAGAACTACCGGAGAACATGCCAGACGGGAAACTCACCCTGCTTCTCGCAAACAACTCCATAGGCCGCACGTCAGCCAGAGGGTATTTCAGGCGGGTCGTGAGAGTAGACCTGAGCGAGAACAGCCTAGAGGTCTTTGACGAGAGTACCCCACGGTTGTTGAAAAACGCGGAAAGGGTTGACCTCCGGGGTAATGCGCTGCGTCACTTGCCCTACACCTTTCAGATCCTGTCACCTGATGTTGTGTTTCTTGACCCAGATACGTTGACCTGCGCGTGCGACCTCACCTGGTTCGCGTCCTGGGTTCACTTTGCGAGAAGCGAGCGTTTTTCACGTGTCGTTTGCACCACAGAGAAAGGTCACGTGGTCAATATGACAACAGCTACCGGAAAGATGCTTGGATGCGATGACGACCGAGATAGAGTTTTCATTTACAGCCTCGTCAGCATTTTCATGACGTTGTTCGTAACTGTCTCCATACTTATCGTTTTTCGTCACGAGGCGCTCGTGCTGACGCATCTCATGACGCTACGTCGCATACGTCATCAAGCACGTCACATTCGCTATGACGTATTCCTGAGTACTTCTGTCGTAAACGAAGCTGA
>JACVVK020000701.1:135000-140000 GCA_018292915.2 Batillaria attramentaria | reverse complement strand
CACCCTTGACATACGAACAGCGTCAATTGGCTACTTACTATTGTTATAGTTTAGCTTCCTGTCACGTGTCGAGGGCAGTGTTTCCGGTTCCTCCTACCGCTGAAGTGAATGGAATGAGAGGGTTCTTTTTGTTTCGTGTTAAGCGGGCTAATTCTGTATTTGTTAAGGCGACGTATGTTTAGATACAGTTTCGCTCGTGAGTGCACCTCTGTACGCTCGAAATACTCTAACTTCATAATTAGTACAGCTCTTGATGCGATACAATGTTGTTTACACTTTCTCGAGCGGCAGAATATTGAAATTCCAAAGACTGTTCTTTCGCTAGCGGAGAGCTGAGTGTGATCACCCGCGTCACCGAGTACGCTGCTGTTGGCTCAGTGCCAGTGTTACAAACGTTGACACTGTCCAGGTGTCTGAATTGTGTGATGATAAATGAAAACAGCTCTGAACGATCTGAGACTATAAAAATGATACTATTAGCTTCTTTAACAGTGATGAGTTCAAACCTACAGACTTTAAAAAAAAAGTTATGTATTATTTTTATCGCTTTTGTTTGGTATTGATATCAATGATAATAAACACTTACAAAACGATGACATGATGATGACGATGACAATAAACACTTTCAAAAAGATCACGATCAACAACGACGACAACGACAACCACATCGACTAAATGTAGATCATAACGACAATGATGACGGTAACAATTTTTTTCTTACGCCGCCTCCTCCATCTGGAACGCTTTACCTGTTACTATTAGGGATCTTCCCACACTGACTCAATTTAAAGCCCATTTAAAGACCTACCTCTGTAGGCAAGCCTTCGAGTTGTAGTCCGACCACTGTTACATCGGCACTCACTCCGGCTGTGTGTGTGTGTGTGTGTGTGTGCGTGTGTGTGTGTGTGTGTGCGAGAGAGAGAGAGAGAGAGATAGAGAGAGAGGGTGGGGTGGGGTGGGTGTTTGGGAGTTTAACGTCCTTTTCACCACATAAGGGTGATATCAAAGACGGGGCAACGAGAAAAAAAGGCCAGCACAAATATTTGGCCCCAGCCGGCGGGATTTGAACTCACGACCCGAGCATTGAGAGTCCAACGCTCTACCATTCGGCCACCCCGGCTCCCCGAGAGAGAGAGAGAGAGAGAGAGAGAGAGATAGAGCGCAAAGAGTGTTTCGTAGAAAACAGATAGGCGCTATATAAATTGTATTCATTATTATTATTCTTATTATTTACAATGAAAAAAAAAAAGGCTAAAACAATTCCCTTCCTTCTCTTTTCTGTTCTAGTTCAAACAAGCCTACAGGCAGATGCTGAAACACGGCCGGGGTCGACTCATTCTTGTGTGCCGGAGCTCCGTTAGTCGCCGTGACGTGGAGGACGCTAAGTTACGGGCCATGGTCACCTTGCGCCTGTTTTACTCCACTGCTCGGGCCGGACACTTGGAGAGAATTGTGAGGGAGTTGAACCAGTTCTGCTCCGAAATGAGAGAAAAAGGAAGCATGGCTGCTCACGCCTACGAAGAAATTGCTATGGACGAAATGTAGATGTTATTGATGTTCAGACATGTTTTGTCAACCGGAGAGTTGGATCTTGCCCAAATGTTTTTAATATTTTCTGTGTTAAAATTTGCTTCTTTTTCTTTCTCTTCAAAAATTAAAATAAAAATCAATGCTTATTTTGTACACAAAGCTTTATCAACTATAAATGGGTGTCTACAAAAAAAAAAAATTGAGAACTTTATGTAAAATGTACAGCTAGGTAAGAAAAAATAATCACACAAGTAACATATACAGTCAAACACGCTTAAGCCGAACTCGCCCGGGGAATGGAAAATCGTTTCGCTTATCCGAGTTTCTGCATATCCGAGTTCGGATAAGCCAAACCTTTCCCGAGAAATCACCCTGCAGTTCGGCTTAACCGAGTTTTTTCAGGATAAGTTGTAAAATCACTTGGAATGTTTGTAAAAAGGTGTTTTTTTTGTTGTTGTTGTTTTTTTTAAAGAGAATATCTTTGCTTCCCTTTGCAACTGAAACATCGATTTGATAATTTTGAGAAAGGTTGTAAACGTGTATGCTGCTTTTCTATGGGCAAATGTATACTATATGTATATGCAAATGTGTATAATGGCAACGGTCTGAGAGAGACACGGGTCGAGCTTACTGATTCCGGAGACTAGTAACACAGACAAAACTCTCTCTCTCTCTATAAAACTAAATGGTGAAAACTCACACACACACACACACACACACACACACACACACACACACACACACACACACACACACACACACACACATGCGGTCGCATTACTGTACGCACAAATCAATGTACGCTCCACTCCGTTCCTGCACTCCACCACCCCCCCCCCCCCCTCACCTCCACCCCTCCCCCACCCTCACACACACACACACACACACACACACACACACACACACACACACACACACACCGGCACACACACACACACACACACACACACACACACACACACACACACACAAATGTGCGCGCTTCTATACGCACAAGCCAATGCACGCTCCATCCCCCCCCCCCCCCCACACACACACACTGGGAGACTGCATGTTACACACTCCCTCACCTACACACGCCAAAAGAAACAATCGTGCACGCACAAATCTAAGCCCGAGCTCACATCCTTTCGACTAGCCCATAAACCACGCCCATCGCAAATCTCCCAAGGTTACCTTTCGACCTGCCCCTCCCCTGTGCCCCTCCCTCTGTCATCCCATCTCTAACCCTGAACCCACCACCTAATTCACGCACGCAAACTTAGATCTACCACTCGTTCTGTCCAAACAATGGCGCCTGCAAAACATGTGGCACGCGTCATCAGTTTCCCGCATACTGAAAAACAGGTGACGTGTTCGTTTCCGTAGGATAATTATAGCCGTGACAAAATATGTTCATAAGTTATCTTCCCGACGTGTTTTTCAAGCAAAAATTAAAAAAAAAAAAAAAGTCTCTCCGACAGTGTTTAGAGTTCGGCTTATCTGTCAAAATCACGTTTGAGATATCCGTGTTTGAGTTAGCTATTTTTGACAGAGTTTGGCTTATCCGAATTAGAAATAGTCTTACAAAGAGGGGAGTCTGGCGGGGAATTGGTTTTGGTTTCTGTTATCCGAGTTTTTTGCTTAAGCGTGTTTCGTTTAGGCGAGTGCGGCTGTATATATATATAAACATTATTTCTGTTTATATGAAAATAATACTTCTACATGTTTTCTATGGCTTCCGTCGATTGGCCGGCGCAATACTTACCATTCAGCGTAACTGACAAGAAAGAACGATAAATGGTTGATCCAGAGTTGCTGCCGTTGACCGCTCATTTGTGAGAGGACGGTAAATGGTCTGCGTTAAGAGACATTCGAAGGACGATTGCAATAATCCATCAAAAAGTGAGATCCAAAAATATGAAACTGTTTCAGATCCGTACAATTACAATGACATGAAACAATAATACTAAGAATCTAATCGTCAGCCACAACAGGAACATGTTGAAGGAAAAAAAACAAAAAAAACAAAAAAACCCAACCCCCCCCCCCCCCCCCCCAAAAAAAAAAAAAAACAAACAAAAAAAGAAAAAAAAAAAAAAAAAAACAAACAACAACAACAACAACACTAACAACAAAAAAGAGCTGCTTTACGGCATCAGTTATGAATTGCATGTTGTAAATGACCGAAACAAAATCCAGGAAGTCCAATTATTACAGGCACTCGAAAGCCGATTACCGATAATCCTTCACATAATCCCGGATACGGATCGTTTCCGCACCGTACAATGACAATCGCATGAAACCAAAATACTGAGACTCTAACCGTAAGCAGGAATGATTGTCGTAAAAATATGAACAAGAGCTGGGCCCCTATGTACTAGTCGAGGTTAGGGCTTGTAGCCCCGGGTTAGAGTCTAATCTCGAACTAAACTAGCTCTAGGTTTTTTTTTTTTTTTTTTTTTTAAATCAGGAAGCTGGCCCATTCCAGAAAGGTGCCTGAGCCGTTATAGAAGGATGTTTTTCTTCCTTTCTTCGCTTCCTTTTTTAAAATTCAATTTTGTTTTGGGGTTTCTTTTGTCCTAGTCCGGGTTAGTCCCGTAGCCGTGGATTAAATTAACTTTTACATACGGGCCCGGACTTGCCCGTCACGGGCTATAAACTGAAAATGACTGCAGTAAATCCAGTATGTCTAATAATCACAACCAGACTGTATGTATACATAGCGCGCGTTAAAAAAAAACCGATTTAAATCATACAATTGTCATTAAAAAAAAACATGGATTGTGGTGAAAACAAGAGCTGCCTTGCACAGCTAGGTATCACTCGTATATGTAAACGACATGAAACAGTGATACTGAGAATCTAACCGTCAGCTACAGCAGGAATGGTTGTTAAAAAAAAAAAAAAAAAAAAGCTGCCTTGCGGCATTAGGTATGAATTGTATGTGTGAATGGCATGAAACAATAATGCCGTACTGAGAATCTAACCGTCAGCTACAGCAGGAATGGTTATCGTAAACAAACACGAGCTGCCTTGCGGCGTTAGGTATAAATTGTATGTGTCAATGCCAATTTGCTGGTGTACTTACTTTTTTATTTATTATGTTGTGTGGCTTTGAATAATAATTAACGTCTAAGTATACATCGTAATTCCTGACTTAGTAACAATGTGTGTGTGTGTGTGTGTGTGTGTGTGTGTGTGTGTGTGTGTGTGTGTGTGTGTGTGTGTGTGTGTGTGTGTTGCCTTTTTGTGTACAAGTGAAGTGGTTTATTACTGACAGCAATGTTGATGGTGGTGCTGAATGTGTGCGTGCGTGCACTACGTGCTCTCTTGAATGTAGATCAGTAATTACCCCTTCGTCGGTACTGTCTGTCTGTCTGTCTGTCTGTCTCTGTCTGTCTGTCTCTGTCTCTCTCTCTCTCTCTCTGCATTTTTAACTCTCTCTCTCTCTCTCTCTGTATGTGTGTTGCCGGAGGGGGGGGGAGGGA
>JACVVK020000701.1:127500-130000 GCA_018292915.2 Batillaria attramentaria | reverse complement strand
GGTTGACGCCAGAGACTCATCTGGCGTGACGTCACTGTATGACGCAAGTGAGCGAGGACGTCTCGAGCTGGTGGACCTGCTGACGGAGAAGGGGGCTGTAGTGAACATCGGGGAGGAGGGGGGTTTCACACCCGTACACATCGCTACCCAGGGTGGCTACGCTGAGGTCGTGAACACACTCGTCCAGCGTGGAGCTCAGGTGTGTGTGTGTGTGTGTGTGTGTGTGTGTGTGTGTGTGTGTGTGTGTGTGTGTGTGTGTGTGTGCTTTGCAAATGTTCAGCCCACAAAAAAAATCCTAAATAGAGCATTCATAAGCTTTGTGTTAAAAAATTCTGTTGCAGAGGCTTTCGGTGTTTAGAATTGAGATTTTTTTCTTTTTTTATCCTTTGTGTGTGTGTGTGTGTGTGTGTGTGTGTGTGTGTGTGTGTGTGTGTGTGTGTGTGTGTGTGTGTGTGTATGTGTGTGTGTGTGTGTGTGTGTGTGTGTGTGTGTGTGTGTGTGTGTGTTTCCTTATTGGATTTTTTTTTAACTGTCTGTTATGTCTGCATGTCTTGTCTTGTCATTTTTTTTTTTTATTATTTGTTTGTTTTCGTTTGTTTCTTGTGTAGTGTTGAAAAAAAAATAATTAAAAAAAAAGACGTCTAAATTTTTTTTTTATAATTTATACATCAAAAGAAAAATCCTAAATAGCTGAGTTTACACTTAGAACTAGGTGACTGTACTGTGTTCATGTCCGGATCAGTATCTGAAAGAATGAGAGGCTGTTTACACTACAACTCGGGTTCTACCTGAATTTACCTCCACTCTGGCAGGACTTGGGTCAATAGCGTTCTCGCTACATTCTCTGCAAGTCGAACCCAGACAATGACGTAGGAAATCTGACGTCAATTCCGCCGTTATGCCATGACGAAAGTATCATGACGCCAACTGCATGTTTAGATCTGAAATGCGGGCTCGGCCTGGACCCGGGACGGGGTTCAACCCTGGTCCGTACTAGAGTTGAACCTGGGTCGCATTTAACCCGGACCGGTTAAATGTAAACCCCGGTATATATGGCAAGTGTAACGGCCTCTGAATCTGATTCACGTGAGCGTAGGTGTTGGGTTTAGTTCTCGGCACTTACACCCAAGTAACTGGGATAAGGTTCACGTGTAAGTTTATGCAGTTAGTAGTAGTAGTAGTAGCAGTAGTGGTACAATGTAGTAGTGCGTGAACACAGGCTGTCTCGTAAAAGCCCATGAAAAAAATCGCATTTTTACTTTTACTGAAATCTTCAGGGTTAGTATGTGAAACTCGAGGTTAGGGAGTTTAGTCCCGGGTTAGAGTCTAACCTCGATCTAAACTAGCCCTAGAGTTAAATTTTCTGACGATTTTTTTTTTTTTTTTTTTTTTTTGCGGGAAGGCCCACACCGTCTTGCGTGATAATGGCTTGAAGTGGCTGCTACGTGTTCTCATTGGCTTGCTCTTTTCAACCAACCTTATCGTACAGTGGGCAGGGGGTGGTTGGGGTTCGGGCCCTTAAAAGAGGCAGTCCACTCGAAAAGTGTTTGAAACGTGTCCCAGTGTGATGCAGCCCACACACGAGCAAATCTAGAAAGAGAGGAAATCTAGAATGGTTTAGCTCATGTACCGTACAATTTCATACGAAACCGGGCTGCTAGGGTGTTTGAAGGCAACACAGAGTGCTGAGATGACAGAGCGTGGTCCCTTCTTTCTGTTCAAAAGCACAAGTTAGGGAAATTTGGCAAAAGATTTTGTTGGACGGGCCCTGTAAGAGTTATGACCATACGGCACCGACTACTGTTCAGAACAGCGCACCCATCGACAAGACCGACTGCGTTGCAGGTGAACGCAGCAGACGAGAGATGCTTCACTCCACTACACGTAGCAGCACAGCTGGGTCACGCTGACATCGCTACGCTTCTCCTCCGGCATCAGGCGCTCGTGAACGCAGCCAGTAGAAACGGAGCCAGACCGCTGTCCCTTGCTTGCCAGTGTGGCCACGTTCCAGTGGCTGTCGCCCTCATAGAGCAAGGTGCGGACGTTAACTTCAGCAGGGACGACGGGGTCACGCCCTTGATCAAGGCCAGCGAGAAAGGTCACGTCAAGGTCGTCGAGTTCCTCCTTCAAAATGGAGCCAAGGTGAACTTACAAGTTTCATGAAAGCATTTTGAGAACCAACAAATTTCATCCACTTATTTGGAGAACTAACAAATTTAATCAAACTACTTTTAGGTTTGAGTATTTAGAAGTGTACCTGCATATGCTTTAATGAAAAAAAGAAATGTTGAATAATTATTAACAGCAAATGAGCGTTAAGTAGTCCGAACTATTATTGGTAAGAGAAACTCTCCCTACCCCCCCCCCCCCCCCACCACCACCACCACCACTCACACACACACACACACACACACACACACACACACACACACACACACACACACACACACACACACACACACACACACACACACACACACACACACACACGCGCGCGCGC
>JACVVK020000701.1:112500-122500 GCA_018292915.2 Batillaria attramentaria | reverse complement strand
TTCACGTAAAAAGTTTTTCTTCAGAAAAATGGACTTTTTCCGCGAAAAACAGTTTTTTGCAAAAAATCGGACTTATTTGCGAAAAACAAAAAAAAAAAAGCCTTTTTTCGCGAAAAAAACAGGTTTCCGCGGAAAAAAAGTCAGTTTTTCTGCAGAAAAGGTTTTTCCGCGAAAAGTAAAAGCAGTTTTTTTCGCGAAAAAGCACCCGTCAGTTTTTTCGCGAAAAAAACAGGGCAGTGTTTTCTTCCGCGAAAACCTGACTGAGTGGGCTAGTTTTGTTTTTTTTTTTTTTCGCCAAGAAACGGACACCGACTTTCTGCAGAAAAAGTGCATACCATTTTTTTCGCGAAAAAAAACAACACGTTTTTTCGCGACAAAAGCGGTTTTGTCGCGAAAAAATGGATCGGATTTTTCACGAAAAGACTGAACTTTGTCTGCTTTCGCCAATCATACACATTGCTTTCTTTTGCATGTTTTTGTATTTGTTTTGTTGTTGTTTTTTTTTACCGTCACAACTATTGTCAGTATGTATATATACATACATACGTACGTCTGCTTACTCCACAGATCACCATGTTCCCCAAAGCTCTCTTCATGCTCGTTCTGGCTTCATTGACCGTAAGCCATGCGGTGTCTAATGCGGTTCCGAGCACGGAACAGTTGTATCACATGATCCGGAGTCTCTCTGATGACGTCAGTACGCTGAACAGCCGGATAGACACCATCTCCCCGAAACGGGCGGCCGTCCAAGAAATTCAGGAGAAGAGAGGTTACTAAGAAGTTTTTTTTTTTTTATTATGCCGTAATGATTCATGTGTGACCTTGACCTTTAGTAGAGGTCACTTAAAAAGGCATTGTCACCAACCAATCTTTGTATCATTGTTCAAAAGAGGTTGTTTTTTGTTTTGTTTTTCTCGTGCCAAATATTTGACTTTTAAATGTTTGCCCGATCCGTGTAACCTTGACCTCCTGGCAAAAATATATGCACAAAAACCATTTGTACCAAACTATAAATGTGCCAAGTGTGGCGGGGTTACCCGATGTTTGTGGCAGTTACAGAGTTTTCTGCGTCCCGGAATCCCTATATATAAAAGCCAAGGGGAGCCTATTTCATAGCTCAATTTGCGTTTTGACACAGAGCGAGACAGATCGCAGTGGCTAGTCTCCTGGTGCAGCACACAACACCCGCTAGACGCTGCAGCGATGTGCCTTGCTCACTGACCAAAAGCACAATGAAGTCGCAGCAAACTCACGCTCTGTTGTTCATAGGGGTCTCCGAAGCGCTGAAAACTCTGCAGCTGCATTTGAAATGTTCAGCCCACACGATTTGAAAAATAAATGCAATTTTAAATTCCGAAATTTAAATAGCTGAGCTGACCTTTCGCACCACGTGATTGTAATGTGTCTATGCCCAGTGTGTGAAAGAATGCGTGTGATTCACGTGTGCGTGCGTGTTGGGTTCAGTTCGCGGCGCTTTGAGCCAATTCATGAAATCGGGTATAGCGCCTATACAATACTTATTATTATTATTAACTGTGACAGACTTGCCTGCATTATGCACAGTCACAGAAGTCGCAGTTTGGAAAAAAACAAACAAAACAAAACCAAAACCAAACCAACCAACCAACCAACCAACCAACCAACCAACCAACCAACCAACCAAACAAACAACAACAACAACAACAAAAAAAAAACCCAACTGTTTGCGTTTTTTTGTTTAATTGCAGACCTTTAAATAAAACCATTTTCTTTCAACAGCCTTGGCACCTGGCAGCATCAGTTTCCACGCCAACATCAGACAGGACACGTACGGCGTTGGGGACACGCTAAAAGCTTACTCACCCCTAACGAACGAAGGTAACGCTTTTGACCATGCAACCGGCATCTTCACGGCTCCAACCAGCGGTACTTACGTCTTCCTCACTAGCTACGACGTCCGCCCCGACAGCCCCCGTAAGACCGCCGTGTTGTTTCACATGCGGGTGGACAACCGGATCGTGAACTACTGCCACACGGCGTACCCCGGGTACCACCTCACTGGAGCCTGCCACGCTGTGGTGAAGCTGAACGCGGGCCAGAAAGTGTGGTTGAGGAACGTGAGAGACGAGTCTCGGTACGGGGCTTCGTATTTTAGCGGTTTTCTCTTGAACGCCAACTAGTCAGCCACGAGATTAAGTAGATGTGGGTGAGAGTCACCGACTCTTTAGCCCTTACTCAGTCACAAGCCTAAGTAGATGTGGGTGGAAATCACGGACTCTTTAACCCCTGCAACTCCGCTCCGCCATCCCTGGGCGATTGTCTGTGGTTCACCCCCACCGCCTCCCCTCACACACACCCCGTCTCTTAATACGAGTGAATACCAGGTGAAACTGCTGATCTCTTTCTTTGGATTTGCTCTTTGACCTTTTTAGAATAAAGTCTCTAGCTCTGCCAATCGACTAACGTTTTTGTTTGTTTGTTCTCTCTCTCTCTCTCAGTTTCTTGGTCAGATGCCTGAGGCATGTCCTGATAAATGTCTTGATCACACACACACACACACACACACACACACACACACATTGGCAGCAACACAATAATGCAAACACAATAGTGCATTCCATAAATGCGCCTCACTTTTATTTTGGACAGATTAAAGGTAACAATAAAGTAAAAATGACAGCAGAATAAATTTTCTGTTATACAATTAGGTTAAAATGCTGATAGGGTTTGGGGGTGAAGAAAGTAGTTGGGGGGGGGGGGGGGGAAGAAATGGCCAATTTGGCTTATTAAGAAACGCTCTCATTTACTAGCATGCGTGTGCACAAAAACAATAATCAAGTGAAAATAATCACAGAACGTCTGTATGGTTATACAGAATGTTCACAGAGGATACATAAGAAAAAATATCAATACTGGATTATTAAAAAAATGGGTATTTGCATCTTTCAACACTTCTGACATCAGCAAAAACAATGGCAACAACAACAAAAATGAAGCAAAACATCCACAAAAACTTGTTTTGTATCCCTGTTCCAACTAAGCAATTGTAACAAAGAAAGGAATCACAACAAAGATAAATAACTGTATTCATAATTGTCCACAGGACAGGAATGGTTGAAAAGTATGGGTAAAGTTATAAATAAATGTCAATATCACAGTCTGAAGACGTTAAAGAAGTTTGGTTCTTTGGACGGATTATCAAAAAACTGTAAAAACCTTGGAAGAAAATAATCATGGGGAAGTCTATAAAAACTAATCAGCAGTTATCAGCACTTGCAAAAATAAACTTTCCTCACAATCCATGAAGTCATTCTAATCCGTATTCCAGGTGAAAAAATTTTGAATTTTTACCAAATCCTTCATTTAAGCAATCAGAAGTAACTGTTTGTTTTGTTTTGAGACAGGCGTCCAGTTAAAAGAATACAATACAAAACAAATTTTCAGAATTCAAACTTTGAAAATATTACTGTCTCTGCTTTTGTAACATAGTAACATTTCACATTGTAATGCTGTTGTTGTTTAATACAAGTCTACTACTGGTAAATAAATGCATTCATTAACACAGAAACTGATATGGCAGACAGAACTCTTAGATGACATGGTCTCTTAGGTGGCCACCTTACAACTGTTCATGAATTTTTGATATGCCTCTTCCCAAATAACTTAATTCCAGGAAATTTCTTTAGCTCAATACATCAAGTTTGTTGCCTTAGTGAGCAATAGTGAGCAATGCTGGTGTTCACACATTTTGTAATGCAATTTCTGAAGTCCACACATCAACACATTTGTGGAAGTTTGCGTAACAAGATGATCTGTTCAGCACTCAACCGAGGAATATGTTCTCAACAGGAAATGCGGACAGTTCTGTTCAGTTTTTATAGCAGAAATTTTCTTTCGTACTGTAATACCGGTATTCTTATCGTAACATCATAAAGATGAATTCTGAAATGCTGTCAAGGCTGAGTTTTGCCCCAAATCAAAAGCAATGTCAATTAGTACTCGAAAGATTTTCGCCACCCATTACAAACTCTACATCATCATAATTATATGCCCTCATACCCTACTAAACACACTGTGTTTAAGTCCCAGAAACCACAGTTCAAAGTCTCTACGTACAGGATGTTTAGTCCTGTTCGTAGTCCGACAGTGATGTATTGGACATTCCTGAAGACGTCCGTGTGGTCTGCTTCACCAAGCCACTCTCCTCTGCATCCCGCTGTGTCGACTGGTACATGGACGAACCTGGCGGGCTTCTTGGTGGCTCACCTGTAAGCGCATTACGCAATTCACACTTTACATGACCTACACCTGTTCAGAGTAAAGCTGCATGCTCAGTTCGTGGTAACCCCTAAGTAGTATCCATCGGAAGTAATCAAATCTGCCCTTCAGTTTCTTAAACACTTTTAAAAAAATCTTTTCCTAGCATTGTGAACAATAGATGACTCCACTCGGCAAGCTCTGAGGCCAAAGCCGCGCCCCTTCACTCTGCCGCTTATTGGAAAAACACAGTTTGTCAATGACATCATTTTATGAAAAAATTGGTGATTTCAAGATAGAAGAGGCTGAGGTAATATTTTTTTTCCCTCAAATGACGTCAATAGAGTTACTGCTTTCTTTGCATATTTCAGTCACTTTGAACTACACATAATAATAATAATAATAATAATGAGTATTGTATAGGCGCTTTACCCAATTTCATGAATCGGCTCAAAGCGCCGCGAACTGAACCCAACACGCACGCTCACGTGAATCACACGCATTCTCTCACACACTTGACATAAACACATTACAATCACGTGGTGCGAAGGGTCAGCTCAGCTATTTAAATTTCGAGATTTAGATTTGCATTTATTTTCCAAATTTGGTGGGCTGAACATTTCCAAAGCAGAGGGGGAGGAAGCCGGAGTACCCGGAGAGAACCCCCGACGATCGGCCCGAATGAACGGTGCCACATACGAGAAGGAAAAATTCTTTGCCCCGAGTGGGACTCGAACCCTTGACCTCTCGCATTGGTGACAGGTCTCTTAACCACTAGACCACCGACCGCCCCGACCGCCATTTGTAGTGTCTGGTAAAAACGTTTGACAAACAATGCCATGTGTTGTGCTCATTATGCCCTAGCACGCGAATGGCTAAATTCTGGGGTTTGCCCCTTTTGACTGACAAGAGTGGAGTCGTCTCTTCTGGTCAGTAGATTAAATGTTAGACAGCAAGGAGGCTGCACTACAGGCATGCTTGACGAAAGGATGAGTGCTTGGAACCAGAGAAACAACCTTTCTGTTTTACTCAAACAAGTGGATATTTCAAGCCCTGGCCAAGATCTGACAAAGACGCTGGCAATGATGATGATGATTGGCCATTTGTATAGCGCTACGAAAAGAACTTCCATGCAGTAGGCATGCTCACGGCGCCTCTGGGGTCGGGAAAAAAAAAAAAGAAAAAAAAGAGAGAGAGAGAGAGAAAAAAAAAGAGAGAATTAGAACTGAGAGAGAAGGTGCGTCTTGAGGCTCCGCTTGAAAGTCATGACTGATGCAATAATAACATTCATAGGTAATTAATTCAATGAGGTCATATTCTAGGGTGAATTAATTCTGAAGTAAGCAACAAACCTGAATCTTCCTTGTCATCAGGTGATGTTGTGCGGTCTCCGATTGGTGGTAATGGGGTTGGTGAAGTCATGGTCATTGGAAGGTCACGGTCTGTTGGCGACACAGCCACTGGTTGCCGTGGTGATGGGGAGGAAGGTGGTGCCGCGGTATCCCGTCCACCTGATGATGGAAAAAAATATACTGAACTCTTCTTCAAACAACAACAACAACAAAACAGTACTGCATAAAAGAAGGCCAAAGCATATTACCTCTCTGGTTACTGTTTGTTTTTTGTTTGTTTGTTTTTAATAAGCCAATACATGATTTGTGATTTTAATGATAGTGCAGGAGAAGTGTACAAGTCATGTCATTATGTGCTATCCGGGTATTCTTTAAAAAAAAAAAAAAAAAAAATCCCCCCAAAAAACCCAAAACAACAACAACAACAACAAAAATTCCACGTCAAAATACATTATAAAACAAAAATAAAATCCACCTACATTCACTAACTACTAGTTCAGGCAACCCTCTTTGATTGAAAATACACAACAAAAACGAAGGAATTGGACGTACTTACTAACAGCAAGAGAAGCTACAGAATAAGTTCAGATTTGTGAAACAAGCATAACTGTTTCTATTCAAATCAACATTTTATTTTATCATCAGTTTTGTCCTCTTACCATTGGCTGAGCCAGGCCTCTCTCCAGCCAGAGCTGCGGTTGGTCGGTGGACCGTGATGTACGATCGCAGGCTGTTGTTCGAAGCGTTGACCAGTCGGTCATCTGTCGGTGGATGTGGTAACACAGAGCTGATGAACAGAAAAATATGATGCCCAATCCACTCAGACTCATCTCAGAGGCATTACAATGGCAAAACAATGACTAGAAGATAAACAACAATACCAGTAACAATAAAAACTAACAAGTATTGGTAGAACAAGTATAGAGTTCAAACAGAAAAAGCTGAGCTGGCAAAGCCGGACTGTTGATATTTTTTATTGTGAGTCGCATTCTAGGCTGATAAACACTCATTTGCACTGACCATTTTCATTGTCTACCTTCACATGTTGGAAAAAAATTGAAGCTAAACACCAACCGAACAACCAACCATCCAGCAAGAAAATTTCAAAAATCTACATTCAGAACAGCTCTCCTACACAAGTCTTAGCCACTCAGAAGTCTGGTAACACACACCTGATATTGTTTTGGCCAATCAGCATGCGGTTTATATCCAGCTCCAGCATGCGAGGTGTGTTCAGCAAGTGAGGAGCAATGTCTCTAGGTGTCCTTGGGTGAGACGCCGCAATCTGCAATAAAGCAAGGTAAAAACAATCATGTGTAAATAGTACAGGGTATCCTTCATCATCCAAAGATGAGGTTTGGATTAAAAAAAAAAAACAATAAAAATTTCACAACGCCGCCATCTGCAGCAAAGTAAGGTTAAAAACAATCATGTGTAAATAGTAGGGGGTATCCTTCATCATCCAAAGATGAGGTTTGGATTAAAAAAAAAATAAAAAAAATCAGAATGCGCCATCTGCAGCAAAGCAAAGTAAAAAAAAAAAGTCATGTGTAAATAGTACGGGGTATCCTTCATCATCCAAAGATGAGGTTTGAAAAAAAAAAAAATCACAACGCCGCCATCTGCAGCAAAGCAAGGTAAAAACAATCATGTGTAAATAGTATGGGGTATCCTTCATCATCCAAAGATGAGGTTTGAAAAAAAAAAAAAAAAATAATCACAAAATGAGAAGAAGCTCCCTAGCCCCAGCAAAACTCACATTCCAAGTCTGATGAGACTGTACAAGTTGTGGCGCCTGTGGTGTGATGATGTTCCGAATGGCGTGCGCTCCCACCACACCGTCCTCTGGCCGACTGGGTGGGGGTGGAGGCATGGACACCAAATCTACAGGAACCTGCAACATTAATAATAATAATAATAATAAATATACAGTAATAATAATAATAATAATAATATTTATACAGTGCAAATCTTAAAAATACATCAACTCATTGCAAACCACATTCAAACAATTGTTTTGTTTTTTGGGGGGAGGGGGGGGGGGGGGGAGCACAGGGAATTTTGGGCGGCCATGTGCCAAGAAACACCTGGCGACGCTACCTGGAGGCGGATGCCAAGAGCATGGGACACAGTTGGGGACAGCTGGAGAGACTGGCCCACGACCGAGAGGCCTGGAGAACCCTTGTCAGCGGCCTATGCCCCAGAAGTTGATAAAGGCGAGAGTGAGAGTGAGTGTGTCAACTCAACAGGTGATTTCAAAGACAGAAAAAAAATACAGTGAATTACGGTGATGGTATTTTAATACATACCTGGTGTACTGGTGTTTGTCTGTCCATGCGGCGCATGTTGGAAGCGGGCGTTGGGGCAGGTGCGAAGGATGCTGTGCTCTCATGGGCAGCTGACTGGTGTCGCTGGACCGGTTGTGTCCGCACTGGGCGAGCCAGTTTCTGGGTTGGCGGTGCTTTGAGCTCCCTGGCCAAAGAAGCAAATTTAGTAGGTTTAATCTTTATTACAACTCAACATGGACAACTCCTAATTCATATATAACCGATATCAAACAGTACATACCTGCCACGGAAGGAGTACATAGGTTTGATGAGGAAAAGTCCAGACTCCTGTTCGATCGAGTCGAGCGAATCCATCAACATGGCTGCCAGGCGCAGCCTCTCAAGCCCCATGGAGTCCATTCGCTCAGCCCACTGACGCGCTCTCTGGAAATTTGCAACAAACAGTAATAATAATAATAATGAGTACTGTATAGGCGCTTTACCCAATTTCATGAATCGGCTCAAAGCGCCGCCAACTGAACCCAACACGCACGCTCACGTGAATCACACGCACTCTCTCACTCACTGGACATAAACACATTACAATCACGTGGTACGAAGGGTCAGCCCAGCTATTTAAATTTCAGAATTTAGAATTGCATTTATTTTTCAAATTTGGTGGGCTGAACATTTCCAAAGCAGAGCAGGAGGAAGCCGGAGTACCCGAAGAGAACCCCCGTCGATCGGCCTGAATGAACAGTGCCACGTACGAGAAGGAAAAAAATTCTTTGCCCCGAGTGGGACTTGAACCCTTGACCTCTCACATTGGTGACAAGTCTCTTAACCACTAGACCACCAACTGCCCCAATAATAATAATTATACCTCTTCACTATGAGTATTTACAGCCAGGCATGAAACAAGATGAGCTTTGGTGCTGTTCACAGCTTTTTAAAACCACAAAGTTATTAGGACTCATGTGTACATGTATGAACATTTTGAGCGCAAGAAACTGTCCTTAAAAAGGGAAGTAACCGCTGAACTGAAATGATAACTCATTGCTCCTGGTTGTCTCCCTTCATTATGCATGCCTCAACCATGGTACTGCTCAGTTCATTTTTCTTATGCTGAAAAAGCCCTAGGAGTAATGCAGAATATACCAGTCTCAGCACTGCCAGTGTTAAAATTTTGTTCATCTAGTATGAACTTGATCCTACTTGGCACTTTTTTTTTTTTTTTTATCTTACTTGGTTTTGGAGAGCCTCCATCTTGTCCAATGCGTCAAACACCCTCTCATCAAGATGCTGGCTGTTCTTAACATTTTCTGTTGAAAAAAGAAAAAAAAAAAGTCAGGAAGTTGTTGCTTACTAGACATAAGCATCAACCAAACAACCAGAATGAATGAAAGAGGCAGCGGAAATGTGAGTGTGTGTTTGTCTGTGTGTGTGCATGCATGCATGTGTGTGTGTGTGTGTGTGTGCGCGCGCAGGTGTGAACACAACACCAAAGATCACCCAAAATAGTACGTGGTACAAGCAAACAGAAACAACTCATAGAGAGGTTCTTGGTTTCCACTTGTCATGTCCAGTGCTTTAGGATAAGCATGCAGCAAAGACTCACAATGAAGGAGAGATGAAGAAACCAAAGGTGTCTTGGTGAACATAAGATTGGGCATTGCAGCTACCAGCATGACACAAAAGGAAATGCAGCCGAGGCTCACCTTCGATCTCTTTCATACGTGTATGGTGGACGTATTTCTTCACCAGGTGGGCAAGACGCTGAGCAGGCAAACTGACGTAGTCGTCCATTGTTGACACTGCATCCTTTAAAATACAAAAAAACAAAAACAAAACTGAACCAGTGTAAATTTCTGTAAAAAAAAAAAAAAAAAAAAGACACAACACAATGAATAATAAAATTACTAGTACTACTATTAAACCGATAAAAACAAGCTGAACCGGCATGTGTCAAAGATGTGTGGTAATTAAACTGAACTGCCTGATTTTTTTTTATTTTTTTTTTTTGCTGCCCCAACTCTTTGCCAGCTCCAGTGGTGTTCCTCCCAGGTCATGGGTGGAATCCACGGAGGGCTCAGAAGCTGGGGCAATTTTTATTATGCATGATGACGGAGATGAGGATGACAGTAA